>VCRD01000857.1:96904-143612 GCA_006783055.1 Trinorchestia longiramus
ATCTCTATCTCTCTCTCTCTCTTCCTCTCTCTCTTTTTATCTGTGTGTGTGTGTGTATCCGTCCCATTACTTCCTATCTATTACCGAAGAAAAATTATTCAACTGAAAATTATTGAGCTGAAATCGAAACGGGTATACATGTATTACAAGCATAGTATTATGGATACCAAAGACCCTGGATCACTATAAAACACGCCATATTTCCCGTTATCAGATTTCTTCTCTTATATGATCATGTTATTGGTACATACGGTACAGAATGGAAGTTCTGTATGTATTCATGAAAAATATTCAGATTATGATAGTACCCCGGGTAAAACTAAAATATGCATTTTGTTTCACAGATCCTTAATTTTATCACTTTTAAACCAATAATTTCAACAGATACTATCTAGGCTATGTTGTCGGGAGATAAGATACAGAATAGAAGTTCTGTATATATTAATGAAAATTATTCATTGAAAACCCAATAATTCATCGTAAATCTTTAATGCATTTGTCTTTAAAATAATTACAAATTAGTCAAATCTAAATCGTGAAATTTCTACGGGAACTGTCTAGTCCATAATATAAGTAGACTACTAGACCCACACGTGAAAATCCACGTATTTTTCTGAATTTTTTCGTTTGATTCACCAGTGGACGCGAGCATTGTGGAGTTTCCACACTGAAGGAAGTGCCTTTGGTATCCACAATACAATGCTAAGAATACATGTACATATACCCCACCGAATATATCCCACTGACTGACCAAGCAAGCATGCAACAAACTGTGTATTATTATATATTGGGATTATCGCTCACGGGTTTGACAGACAGATACACTTAAATTCCATCAATCGAAGGCGAATTAATCTTTGATATCAGAGCTTTCTCTAACAAAGATAAAACACTGCTACAAAATTAAATTAAAGCACTTCTACCACCTCCAGTGAAATGTGGCAACATTTGTTGCAACATTATAGTGCAATCTGAACAAGAATAAAATTAATTTATCAGTAGATACATAATACCTAATGCGATGTAAGTTAAAAAAAAGCCAAGTAAGAAAATTTGCTCGTTACGTACAGACAATTGTTTTTAATTCACAATAAATGCTGAACGCCTTAATTATACAAATTATGTTTTCAAATAATTTTTTGTAGTTTTTAGCTATCAGAAGTACATCACGCACGATCAATGTAATTCTTGCAATCGCATAATTTCTCTTTGAAATGTTTAATGCAATATTCCTGCTCACATTTTTTTCCATAGATGCAATTTGTTTCAGCCTAATGAAAATGTATGCATTACGCAAAACTTTAGAATCTGATTCATGCAATCAATCACAAACCAAAACTGTACCCTGGGCTGGCTTTCCTGCTTTGTTCCGGCATTTGGTATACGTAATTCGTTATTATTGAGGCAAATATTCAACTACTATTACTAAAATTAGAACAACTAAGGAGGTGGTTGGTGTTCTAGTTGGCTAGTGTAATAATTCTATACATTGTGTAATCAAATACAATGTTGCCAACTAGAGTAAATGAAACAGTATAACCAGTGAGCAATGTGAAAGATTCCTTTAAGAGCAAATTAACCTTAACCTTGTTGCTGTTTTCTCTTCAGGGGGCAGCAAGCCCAGAGTGTCGACCCCCGAGGTTGTGCTGAGCATCAGGCGCTACAAGCAACAAAATCCTAACATTTTCGCCTGGGAAATCCGACGTCGCTTATTGCGTGACGGTGTTTGCAGCGACGACCATCTGCCTTCCATCTCCTCTGTTAACAGAATTTTGCGCTCGTTGGTGCACGTCAGCAGCTGTGCTAGTTCTAAAAATACCCCAATTATTCCATCCGTTCAGCACCAGAAAGAGAGAAGTGGAGCAAGTGCCACGTCTCAAATGAGAAACTCGACAGTTAGGTGCAATCAAGTTCGATTGAATGAGATCAATCCAGGTAATTTCGCAGGGACTTTTTCTACTGACGGCTCGAAGTGCAAATCAAACTGTGGGATTGTCAGAGCGTCAAGGGCAGACGAGATAACCACTTTAAAAAATATTAGTGATGATAAATTTTGCAATTCTCAAAAATTAAATGATTCATATTTCCGAATGAGTAAATGGATCCATGAATCGAAACACCAGGAATTTTGCAACTATATCCAAGACAATTGTTTCAATGAGGATGTAAATTTTCCTTGCAGTATTCATCATGAGACGAAAAGTGACTCACAAAAAATGAAAGTTAGAAACTGTTGCACATACAACTGGAAGAAAAATAAAATAAGCTCAACTGGATTGTTTCTTCAAAGTTCAGAGCATCCCTTACTAACTTTGGATAAAATTAGCTACCGATCTAATCCAAGTCACTTGTCAGTGTCAAGCTCAAGTGAGGAACAAGTTCACAACAGCGGTGAGTTGAGAGAAGAGATGAGAGAATTTCGGGCTTCCCAACCTCATGTTGCTCTAATTTCTAGAACATTGGTAAATTCTAATATTGTTCCTTTATTCAGCGCTAGCAAAACTATTCCCTTAGCAACACAAAATGTTAAAGGAGGATTGGACAAAGTCACGTCAAACCCAATAGTAATGACACATAAATCATCACCAGCTAACTCGCCAGATACTACATGTGATGGAGGCACTACTGATAACCGTAGCTGCACTGACAACCAAGAACACTACTCTGGAGACCAGCTAGATACTGGCGTGCAATCATTTAATTATGGAAAGTTAGACTCCTGCACTGAGTCTGCGGTGGCGAAGAACTCAAGTATGAAACTGAAACTTCACCACACAAGAGTAAATCGTACAAAATCATTTATGATTGAAGATATTCTAGCGTAAATCTATATGTCCTATGATAAATGAGCAGAGAAAAATTAATAAAGCGCAAATTCAGTTTTGAATTTTATTGATATTTGTTTGCTTTTGCTCAAAATCTCATCCAATGCCGTCCATGACTTTAAATTACCTGTACAATAAATACACCAGAGGATCACAAAAGCCAAGTCAAATTTTCTCGTCCGACACTTTACTAAATCAATCGGTAATAAGTATCGATCTATGCAAATTCAAGGATAAAAGATTTTCAGCACTCATCCTACGCACAGTAATCATCTTAGAAGTTCCGCATCTAGTTAACACTGATGCAGTCATTGACTCGTTGAAATTATTTAACATGGAAATTCGTGGCGCTTCGTTTTGCTTGCATTGTGTACATAGTTTACACCCGTAGCGTATTCCTTTCCTTTAGGTAGGTAACTTTTATTAAGATGAGAAAGTTCGTGAAGTAGATAAGATTCTCAGCATCCACCACTTTCCTCGCGTGTCAACTACCAGTACCTCCAGTAACAGCGAGAAAACCTCAGTACTTTGCTATGAACATGTCAACAACGAACTGCACCGAAAAAAATCAATCTACTCTGGACTCGGATTTAGAACGGTGAATTTACGCTTCAAGCAACGAACTGTAAGGAAGTTGTGAAAGAGCTTCAAATGAGCTTCATGAATAGTTTTACTCCTGAAAATATAATGAAAACTAACAGCGTTGTACTGAAAATTGAGCATTCTAATTCGTTACATACAAAACTATATTGTACATATGTTAGTTACGCAAACATTAAGAAATAGAAATAGCAAAAATCAAAGAATAAAACAACAGTTCTATAATAGGCTATGTTATTTTCAACAATGAACTCATAAATTCTTCATAAGTTTTATCTTTGAAATCTTATGAGTATACGTCATAATTCTGTAGGAATAAACGTTCTGTGTATTCCGTTAGATCCAATAAAGGGTTCAAGTAATTTCTTTTGTTTACTTTATGTTCTATTCAGTAGTTCTTTGAAAGCTCTGTAATTCCCACCAGCAATGTTTTCAGTCGTATTTTTTTCAATAAAACTCTGATCTTGAGATGCAATAGAAAGGTTATACAAACCTAATTCGTCATTAATTGATAAAATTCTGTAAAATGAGACACATTTCAAGACAGCCTTAATACCCACTTTAGTTTCAATGTATACCATACACGTATATATTTTCAGCATCTAGACGACCATTTCGTTGAGATTTATGTTTATTTGGTATCTTTGTTGAAGCTTGACACAGCCTCCTCCAGCTGTGATATTTCAGATATAGGTGGGTATATCATAATGTTTTTTTACTGTAAAGAAAAGTAAGTCAACCTTTCCTAAATTAGAACTATCAATCAACATACTACATAATGAGAGCTCTACTAGTCAAAACGATCCTTAGATTTCGATAGAATATAAACAATTCTTTAGAATAATTTATTGGACAACCTTTAGCAATAATTATAGCCTTAATACTCTGTTGTGTAGATTCTTTAAACTCTGACATATATTCTCAGTAATTTTTTCCTATGAAGTAATTGAACGCTAACCAAGCTGTTCCAGTAAAGACGTGATGAATGAAGACGCTCTCAGCGTAAATTTCAAATGAGCGCAACAAATTTCCATTAGAACTCACACCTAGAGCCTGTGGAGTCTTCTACGAGATGCGTCCCAGGATGTTGGTACTATGGGCAACAATACATGAATTTGATGTTTCTTGAGGAACATGCAAATGCAATAACGAATTCCTAGTATTCGAGAAAGAGTTCAAACTTGCATGTTAAACCCCGTGGACTAACATCATAACGTAAGTTGCATGGTACGTTTAAGCATTAGAGATATCTACATCAGTATATTGTTAATCATCTCTCCTTGATTACAAATTTATAGAAATCCCAGTACTACTGGATCCCGCTACCGAACAGATTCCCCATTCATTTAGTCGCTATCTTTCTTCTTCTTTTCAGAAACGCCGATACATGGTAAGACTTTTTTCTCCAAGATTCCCGCAACTCAATGTGTGACATCATTCTACAAAATTTTAGACGCTTCACGATTTGAAAGGAAAGTGTGAGGGCAATAAGTATACTAAATAAAGTTGTTGAAGACCATTTTATTTTCACCAAAAAAGTTTTAAATTTCTCAGAGCGCAGATAAAATAAAGTATTGCAAAAACTCATGCAATATTTAAAATTGAATGCTATTAAATAAATGAAAATCTTTTCACTAAGATATTTCAAAGTATTACTAACAAGGCGAAGAAAAGTAATACAATGCCATCCACCCCTGCTAGAAGTCGCATCCATCGAAAAGGAAAATATGTAATTATGTTTCATGTTTTATCAGATAAATTCAGTGGTGATTCCAGCCCTGATTCTTTAAAAGTATTAATTTGTAAAGATTTTGGATCGTAAGAGAATGTCAGACCACAATGAGGGTAAACGCTGACCATAACCTTTCTGCGAAAACGAAAGCGATATTAACCCTGGAGCACTGAATATGGGTATAGACATCACTAGCCTCGGGCAAACTATACCCATGTTCAGTGCTTCAGGGTTAAGACTCTCAGTTCTTTCTCTTCTCCAGTTAACCCCTGGGGGATTCGCTGGGATTCACATTGGTGGCTGAAATGGCCATTTTATATGAGAGAATATTACCCCGAACCATTTATCCACTCCATGAACCAAAGTATACGAGTGCTGTTATTTAGGAATACAACAGATCCGCTGGGAGAAATAAAATCCATTGAAAGGTGTACTTCAAATTTTCTTTTACTATTCATGAACGGTCATAGTGCATTAATTAATATATTTTACAAAACTGAACAAGGACGTTTTCCTCCAAATACATTTATTCTGGAGCGACCATCTTTTTGTCCGGTTAGTGCAATATAAAATGAGTTCTAGACAAGTGATAATGACCCTGCAGGTAATTGACTACAACCGTACCAAAAAATTATTTTGACCCTTTTCTTTTGGCTTTATCCGAAGGTACATTGGGGTTTATTCCTTTGTAAAAATCCTTAAGAAGTTGTACCGCTCTGTCCCGATATAATCCTTTTCTAAAGTCAAAAGCATAATTGTAAATACGGGGAACATCGACGACTGAGCCACAACCACCAAATCTATCGTTACTGCATCCAAAAGTAATCCTTGTGACGCCCAGTTGACCAAGAGCGTCTGCACACATCGCACATGGCTCCACCGTAACGTACACATCAATGCCAGAGAAAATAACTCCGTGTACATCCTGCGCTTCCGAGTGACACTGGACAGTGTCGTTGGACAGAGCATCGGGTGAGAGAGACAATACTTGATCGATGCAGTTCATTTCTGCGTGTCGAGTGGCGTTGCGAGTGGCGTTGACAGTATTCCGACCTCTGGCAACGATCATACCATTGTACACAAATACGCAGCCAACAGGTACTTCACCAGCCGCCAGCGCTTCTTTGGCTAAATCAAACGCAACCTCCATAAACACTTTCTCCCTCTCAGGCACATCACCCTCCATTGCAAGAACTTAAAGAAAAATGTAGCTTACTATTCGATTGATATTTATTTCTAAACTACTTTTCTTTAAATTTCATGCACCAGTGAAATAATACCTTCAAACAGCCCCGCTCAGGAATTTAGCGAGAGGATATCCCACTCAAGCATCAAAATGAAGTGTCAACTGTACAGCTACTCATGATCAAACCATGGAGCCTAGCACTTTCAAGAACACGATCCAGATGCGGGTTGTGATTGAGAACCGATGGAAAAGTGATGCAGCAAACCAGCTTGTCCGAGCTGTTGTAGTGCCAAGCTCTCCCAGTTCTTGTTGGCTTGCGGATTGCGGGGACTTGGGTGCATCAACTTGTGTACCTGCAGCACAACATTCACGATCAGCGCAAGCAAACTCAATGCATTCAGAAAAGTGTTCATAAAAATGTCTCAACAAATCAAAGGAGCCCATGAAATATAATTTGTTAATAGAACGTAAGATATTAAATTCGATTGCAGTACATGTGGAAGGTAGCAAATATTCAAAAAATGAAAATATGAGTTCGAATGTAGGAGAAACTATTGTAATAGAAAAACGTTTGAAACATTCAATCTGTTTTTTGTAAGGTGTAAGTTTGGATTAGTCCAACAGCAATCGCGTATATAGCATGTGAAGTCTAATCATATCATATTTTTTGCATATATTACGCACTCCCTCAAAGAGTTATCGACACACCAAAAATAGAACTAAACAGTATCTATCCCCTTTCCGAGCTCCATAGCGTCAACATAGAAGCTGGATGTAACATATTACATAGTTATTGATTCGTGTATGGAATAAATTGTCACTCAGAGAGTAGCAGAAATAGAAAAAGAACTGCTCCGCACGTGCAGTCCCTTGAAAGTCCTCTTCGAAAAGGTATAATAGATGCAATTACCGTTGGTTTCTTTGATTCTACAGGAGCAGCCAGTCACCATAACGTACCTTGATGGGTAATTCGTTCGTGGCCCTGCAGGCCCCTTCGTATGCATAGTTACCCACTGCCACAATATCTGTCACTGTCACCAGAGTCACCAGCTGCCTAAGCGAGTCGTCACACAGTCGTTCAAGGGGACGACGTTCAGCCACCTGCAACAGCGGGAGATAGTACATTAGATGGGGCAAGACCTGACCCTACAATTGTAATCAATACAAGACCTGACCCTATCATTGTTATCAATACAAGACCTGCCCGTGCAATTGTAGCCAATTCAAAACCTGACTCAGCATTTGTAGCCAAAACAAGGCCTAACCCTACATTTGTCGCAAATGCAATACCTGACTCTGCAATTGTAGCCAATATTCCACACATCATCGACTTCACCCAACATGGATCGTTGTTGTGCTCGAAGCATATTAGAAATATGCAACTTGAGTTCTATATTTTAAGCTTTCTGAGTGCTGCACTTAAACGTTCGGTGAAGTTAGATAAAAGACAACTAAAGATAAATGATAGTTCACATAAAATCTCCTTCAGTCACAAGACGACCAACTGTTTTTTTCGACTGAGTGAAATATTACGTGAGCTATTACTCATCTTTACTCGTCTTTCATGTAATTTCCCACATTTGTAAATAAAGCGTTTAAGAACGTTTGAACGTTTTTCTTGGAAAGGGTTTTGTTTTTTCTGTTCTATTTTTCCGTCGCTAACTACCCTATCACGTCTAACAGTGGCTTTCCCACCTTTTATCGATTACTATTCAAAGAAAGGCACGCATTTTCCAACACTGTTCAATTTACTAAGTGAAATAATTAAAGTAATGTTAGGTTGTAATTAAGAATGATTAAACAATAAAATGTTGCCATCTCTTTAGAAAGTATCTTTGGATTTATTTTTGCAAAGAATTGTAAATTACCATTTCATTACAGTTTTTCGAGGAAGTTAGTTTGTTTATGATAAATTTTAATAAATGTGAATACGCATTTTCGTGTATTAGTGATTACAAAACTCATGGAATCAAAGAATCAGTCCAAAAACGATTTTGTGTGTGCTCTCTTACTTGTCAATAGTTGCTATTCCTATTTTTGATCTACACGAATGCATTTGAAAAAAAGAAATCATAGCAATACATATGTTATTTTTGTGTCTCATAATTGTAATGCAGTAAATGAAATAGTTCTGGAAATGCTGCTCAACCATTATAATAATAAATACATATTTACAAAAAATGTCTATTGTCCTAATGACTTTCTATAAGAAGAATTACAATAACATAAACATTTAATTTCTCATCTGGAACATTCTTAAACTGCATCTATTTGCATACCAACTGAAGAGCAGAGCTACCACTACTGGTACGCGGGCCAAAGTTTGAAAATCCCTGATCTGAAGAAGGGAGGGAATCCGGAAAAAAATCACATACAACGTATGATATAAAATATATAATCCGTACATACGTATAAATGCTGATCTTTCAAATAATTTTCTATTTAATGTTTGTGCTAAACCAATGACCTATCTTGCTAACATTATCTTATTCCCACAACTGCTCATATTTTCCACAATCCCGTGTCAAAGCACGAATAGCAATAGCAGTTATATCGAAAACATCCAATTATTTCTAACCCCTTAATATACAGTTCATTTTGGACCAAATATTGAGAAGAGATACCTTCAGATCAGCAGGCGTGACGTTAGCTCCAGCAGAGTCGAGCATCAATAAAGGACAGTAGTTGTGTAGGAAAAGGAAGCCAGGGAGAGCGCTAGCGTCTCCCTCACACAGCAACTGCAGTAGCGACCACAGCCGACTCCCGCTCACCTAGCGTGCACTCATACTGTACCACGTCATTTACAACACAGCAAACTAGAGCTTGTGTTACGACCACTTTTGAAATGTGATACAGCTTCTCGTACGGAACCACAATCCCGTTACTGCAGAATTTTGCTATGCAGCGGTAATATAAATTTAAGAGTTTCACTGATCAGGATATTCATTAATAAAAAAGATATATCTGAGTTTTGTATTGTGGTTTTAGTTACCATTTCTGCGGAATTACGGCGATTATCACTTCTCAACTTACAACTAAGTTAATGAAAAGGAGTATATTAAAGGATTCCAGATGTACATGTGTACAGTTCATATTCACATTCATAACTATGTATAACTTCATACCTATATACACATACATAATATAATAGTGTATACACGCCTTTAAAAGATTCCAATCCAGACATTGCAAAAGCATACACAATTTAAGAGTCTACTGAACTTATAAACAAAAGTGATTCAAAGACTTCACACACTACATTTGAGGAAGAGCCAGCAACACCCACCTCACTGCGAGTGCAGGAGAAACCGAGCACTGGACGTCGAGAATGTTGATTGGCGGGTGGGTGTACGGGCCCACTCACACCCAGCCAGTCACGTACGATACCCACGTGACCAAACGGCACCTGGTCATTCCAACATGTTACTAAAATATACACATATTTTAATATTTATTGTTATTTATACATATAGTATCTAATACACAATATAATAGTTATGATCTTGAAATTAATATATTTCAACAATAGTTTTAAAAACCCGATCAAAATAAATCAAAAATTTCCAGAATCATTACCTCACTGCACCTCAATCTGTGTTGCACGAGTTGCAGTTATCCAATTCACCAAAACTATTCACTGTAGCACTTGTAAGAATGTAATGCAATTCGAATGAAGCAATAGAATAGTTTTTTTCATAACTGAAACAGCCTACACTTGATTCGTTAACCTGAGTGGTCTGCTTAAAATTATGGCTGAGTGAGAATGCATACACATTTTCTAAGCTAATTAAAGTTACAATAAAAATTGAACCCTGGGTGTTCAATATTTTCCCTGTAATGCCTAGTTCAAATTGCCCAACAAAATGTTAATATGTTTTCAAGTTATGATGAAATATCTATTTGAAAGAGAACTTTACAATGCGCATACGTTTATTAATTTTGAAAAAATTGATATGGATAATTAGGACTCCATTAATGACTCTCATCGAAATATACATTTATGAAGCTGTGTTGAAAAACAAATATATCACGTTTCGTTGTCATTTTACATAATAACAAGCGAAGAATTACGAGATTTTCAAAATTTTCATTGCACAATTAATCCTCATTACAGCCAATGATCTTTAAAAATACCCCATATCACATCTGCTTATTTTTCTTCTTTACTTTCTCATACTTTTAAAAAGCAGCAAGATACTCACAGGCTTCGTACGCTTACGAGATGTTCACAAAATAATATGAATACCTAACACGTACACGACAATATTTTCTTAATCAAATGTTAATCAACACGTAGCTCCAAAAAAGTTTCAATTGTGCACGGAAGAAATTCATAAAACCTCTGAAGGCACTAACATGAGTTATTGTCTAAGTCTTCTACTGAAACATCATCTATGGAGTGTATGCCAAACATATCGTGTATCGAACAAAGATGAGGGATTCTTGCAGACGTTAAACTGAGTATAGAAAGAATACTCGAACATGGAAAGAAATAGAGTACAGTTTTAATGTACTTCGTGTAGCTAATGGTGCCCATATGGAGGTATAATAAATGTAATGACGTAAGCTACTTCAATACCTAATTCCAATTTTGATATAATTTCGACATGTGTTTGGGAACGAGTAAATCCACTTTAGGGAACGGGTATTTTTCTGTTGTCGTTTTGGGGTGTTCTTCGAGGGTAGAGATACGATCGGCGTCGTAGCTTGCTGATTATTGAACACGATCAAAATCAGAGTAGAAGTTGGGGCCAAGATCGAGGACCAAAACTGAGACCTTGAAATCCGTAAAACCGAAACCCGTCAGAGAGATAGAAAGCGTGAATGGAACTGTTGTTCACTGAGTAATGGTTGCGAGAGAACTGACAGGTACTGAGCCTTAAAACTAGTGGTTGACTATGATCTTCTATAGACGAGAGTTAAAATTTGAAGTCACGACTACGATTAAATTTTTCACTTTAAAATATTAGTCGCAAGTACTAGTTCATTAAAAATTAACTATAAAATATTACTAAAATTAATTGTATTTTTTAGTTATCGTCTCAAAGAACATACAAAATTAATTACGATATTTCCAAGGCACCACATATGTACCTTTTTTATTTGTTTTTGTAATAAATTTGGTAAATTATAAAGACTTTGTGTGTATCACCAGTAACGCAGCCACTGAGGTAGTAGAGCGTCAATATGAAACCCCAGATATTTTCAGAAATCAATAATCTACCGACAACTGAAACCATGTCTTCCCTCATCAGAATGTCACTCTACTGAACACAGAAATCGTAGTCATCATTTCAGGAGATTTGAAGGACAAGCCATGCTTCCTCCTCCATACTTATGTGACTCAATTGACTCACGGGATTAAGGTGTACGTGCATGATTGATGTCCTTACTTTAGACGGCAAGGGACTTAAGTACCAACCCAAGAATGGGCCAAACGGCTCGTTTCTATTGCTTTACTCTATTCTATTCTATTCTACTTGCAAGTAAACCTAGACCCTCCTGTTGAGTAGTGGAGGCACCAGTCGTGAAAAAAATTAATGACATCACGCTCTTCGAAAGAAATAGTTTTAAATTAGTGAAGCATGCACTGAAAACAAATCCAAAAAGTCAAATAAGTGTAGTATCAGTTACATCCAGCCAAGTGTACCGAGATTTGAAAATGTGTGACATTCACAAGGGGTTCATACTATTTTATCCATCCCCTAATTCGAAGTAATACAGACAAAAATAGTAAAATTTTCATTAAAAATGCACGTCTTCCCTACAGAAATTTGCACTGACCCCAGTCTGAGCCATGCCCCAAGGCCCAGGGTTCATGCCAAGCAGCATGAGAGGCGCAAATGTGGGAGAACAAAACTTGCGGAGGTAGAGGAGGTGGGGCGCCGCGGCGTACCGGACTGGGTCGTACATGTGCCGCACTTTTGGGCCTAATGGGAGACCCATGATGTTGTCGCTCAAATCTTTTTCCAGACTGTACACTTGATCTACTAAATCTATCGCTGCCATACTTAACAGGCATGGTCGGAAAAGTTGAAGCTAGAAATCCATTGCTAGGCTTTTCGTCAGTTGTAATATTGTCTCTGAAGATGCAAGACTGAAAACTTGAAGCCCTTTATAAGGGAATTACGTAACAACAGATGACGCGGACATAAAATTGGTAACGCAATGAACGCATTTGTTCATACGTGTATATATGCATACATACATTTTCTCAGGTAAATGCATTACTTTCTAAAAATTGAAATATGATCAACTCTATTCTACACCTCTATATCCATTAAAGAGATAACTCCCAGAATAATTAACGAAAAATAAATACTTGCATAGAATATACTACAGTAGAACCTCGGTTAACGAACAGCTAGGATAACAAATCGGTTAACGATCAATAATTTCGCTAAAAATTTGTCGCACATAACAAACAAATTTTCAGATAACGAACAGCAAGGCAAAGAACCGACGCAGTATCCCAACCCCCGTCACGCTCGAAGCGTTGTTGCGGTTGAACGTTGCCTTTTTTTTTATCGTGTTGTATCCGTGCTTTTATTTTATTTTAGTGCTTCATTTGCATAATATAGCCCTCAAAAATTGATTCGGTTAACGAACGTTTCGGTTAACGACCCGCTTTTAGGAACGGATTGTGGTCATTAACCGAGGTACTACTATAATAGTCTTATCTATAACTCCAGGGGAATTTTTATTTATTGTTACTTCCAATTTTGTGATTGTCATGTTCAACAATTACGTTCTCTTTCATTAGAGAATAGCTTAATGATGTTTCTCGATACACACGCATCTCTGCATAGTGTTTTAGGTTAGGTGAGTGGTGCTTTGGCCACTCATATTTGAGTCGAAAACTGCCTCACACACTCTTATTATTATTATCACTATTATATTCCTTGTTCAACCATCTCTCATTTCTCTCGGCAGCCAAGTAACATGTACGCATGCTACTCTCATAGGTTCAGCGGTCATAACCCATAGTGGTGAGCAACATTTGAGAATGACGTGAACAAGCGAGAGAATTTTAAGTTTACTTTTTCATTCATCTTTCAGGCTGGACGGCAACGTGCTCGGGCAGCCAGAGAGCGCACTTGATCTCTTAGATGCTCTGTCATAAGATCAGAACATCCCCCTGGGGGATTCTTAAAATTCATATCAGGTTCAGAGAAGGATCAAATCCATAATAAATTGTGATGCTGGTGCATATTTTAACCCTACTAACATCCAGCCACAGTCGACTCAAATCCTCCAGGAAGAGCGTACTACGCTACATGACTAGTGAGTACTTCGTGCCTCGAAAAGATATGCTTGATATAGCCAGAATATTCCCATTAACACTTAACAACCTCTAATGAAGTCAGTGAATTTTCTACAACAACTTACACCTCTCGAACACAAAGAAAAAATTATGTTTGCAATCGAGAGTAGAGCCCAAATATAGGGCCCTAAATAAATACACATACCATGTCATAACTAATATCTAAGCTTTGAATGAAAAAAATGATCACATTTTACACTTTAATGAAATTTAATTGTCATTGTAATTTTCAAGATTATCTATGGATTGTTCCCATCTTACCAGTTGCTCTTCCATCCACAAGTGAAAAATTCCTCCGCTTTCGAAAAAAAAAAAAAATGTCATTTACACCTTGGTTTTTACGAATTAACTCATTCAAATGATTTTATAACTACAAAACAAACAATAGTCGGAAGGAACAAGGTACAGAGATTCTTCTACTGATGCCACAAGGAGCTTGTTATCACACTTAATTCATTATTCTCCTTGGTTCCTTCAACACAATCTCCTCGTTCATTCGAGGACTTTTTCCAAAGGGTGGGTGAATATTTCGAGTCGCTCCAAGTGCAGCGTATCCATTTTTTCACTGAACATAAAAAATATTAAGAGCATGAAATACCCCATAGGTAATTCCATGTCGAAAGGCCTATAATTAATTAAACTTCTATATGTAACAGAGAGAAGGTTATGCATCCCACTTTTCTTCCGAAAAGCACAATGTCTCAATCGTTCGCTTAAGGACAATTCCTTTCAGTGAACACGCAAGACAGCTGAAAGTTGCATGTTAGCAAACACATCGAACAACTTCTGGTACATGAAGGCTAGCCACAGAAAGTGCTTACGCTCTTGTACACACTTCTTACGTATAGATCTACGAATCCCTGATTTCATTGGACATTTGACTTGCAAGTTCATGATGAATCTGCTCAAGAAAGGAGAAAGCAAAGGTGCATGACACGTAAGTTTACTTTTGATACATTCAGCATATCAAATTACGGCACACCGCGTCTGAGCCAGCGGAGCAGCTTGCTCATCACAACGTACAAGCGACAAGATCATCAGTTGCTGAACATCGCTTCAATATAGGCCTTTCATAAGTAGTAATACTTAGCGAGAGGTTGTTCCATAAATGCGCAGCCAAAATAAGCTGAACTTTCGAAATGAGCTAAAATAAAACCAAACTATATGCAATCGATTCTACCCGCTGATACATAATGTCTAATCAATATGAAATTCTAACTTGAACGTTAGAAATAACTAATCTGAAAGTAATAATTATGATTTTTTTCCAAACGTGTTCAAGCACCAAACATCGCCAAGTGTAGTCGTAATATTATCAAAATCATTCCAAAAAAAAACGACCAACTGGTTCAATGACAGTGTGCATCACTGAAGATTACTTCGCATCCAAAAATAAAGAAACCAGGAACATAAGCGATTGTTCTCTAGAAGTACTTCATCGAAATCAAATTTCGATAAACTAAACATTACATTCGATGAAGCATTTCACTCAACACAAAGTAAATCTTAACTCGAAAAATTAAGTAACTTAAGGTCTCAAAATCAATGCCGGCGATCCAGTTGTAGAAAGTTCAGCGCACCTCTTACATGCATCTGTTAAGGGGGCTAAGTAGGAGACACCATACGGATAAAGTGCCAACCACGTAACTATAAGCTCGGTAATTTTACCTCTCTTCAAGAAGCAACAAATTTCATCATATGCAAACGAGCAATTTTCAGTGCACCGTCGGAAGCAATTCTGTCGATCTAGCGTTGCTAACTGTTGAGATAGGTTCAGGACTTCTCTAAAGGACGCAAGGCCTCCGAACAATGCAAACTCCAGGTGATATCAGCACGTCTCTTCTTCAGAGAACAGCAGGAGCAAATAATAATTTGTACATCATGCACACCTATGAGATCTAGCTACATAAAAAATCATGTGTTTGAATGTTTACCGAGTTTGTGAGTTTCGTAAGCTATAAAAATGTATAAAATATTAAAACTTATCACAATTGAAAAAACATCCAAAGCACACTTATGTTCAAACATTTTGAATATTTATGAAGGGAAAGTGCAGCTTACCGTGAAAAGGGTTCAACTTGCTTCGAACGTACGGAAAAAATGAACTAAACATCAAGGGATGCCGAAAATTGGAAAAAAACAAGCAGCCTTGTTTTATGACTCGGCAAAGAGACCTACTTGCTCAATAGAAGTAGGACTTAGCAAAGAGACCTACTTGCTCAATCGCACGTTAATTCATGAAACACATCGTTTACGACGTGATATTCAATGAGAACACTGTAAAACCCAATCGTGAATTTACCACTTTCCCTACTATGACTTTTCTACAGTATATTCGACATAGGAGTAAATATTTATATGTCCATTAATTAAATTTCTAACGTCGATGAAACGATAAACACACGGAGAAAAAAATGAAATTCAAGATATTCCTCTTCCCCTCACAACCACGCCAGCCTCCTACCATCCAGCTACAAGTGTTGCAGACTCTGCAGTGAGTAGTTAGGAGCACTACTGAGAACACCACAATTTCCTCAGAGTGCATTTACAATGCACCAAGACCGGTAACGTAGCAAAAACAAGGGAGTAAAAAGAAAACAATACACAGAATCAATCTGCGAGTAAATCAAGTCGGATACAGCGGTTTTCATAACTTGAAAAGAGAGCATAATGGATCTAGTCAGTGGAGTAATACAAATTTTACAATATCGAGAATATTATTTAAAGTTGCATAGGTAACATACGCGTTAGAGTTCATGTGGTGCTTGAAGTGTATGCAATCTTACGTGCTTTTGATGCTGAAGTATTTTTCTATGCAATGACTTTTCATCGTGAGGGCTGCAACCTTTTAGAATGAGATTAAGTCCTCACAGGAGCCGAGGGTTCCCAGCCCTCGGTTTTACACCAAACACGAAGTGTAGCACGCATTTCGTTTGAACGCCACAATGACTTATTGCCAATCAAACGTTTTAAGGTAAAAATTTACAACACTGTGAATTGGTGTTTTACAGTTACATGAATGCTTTAAAAACTCATATCTGCAGTATTACAGATTTGAGGAGGCAGTGCAAGGGTGTATATTACTATATTTCAATAATTATTTTCAAAAATAACTGTACAGTGAATACATAAACTGGTGAACGCAATTGCTCAAACTACAGAAACGCGGTCACGGAGTTGGCTGTAGGTTCTGAATAAGAAGCATTATTGTTTGAAAAAATTCAGCATCCTAATCAGTACACCCAAAGAACCAACAAACATGAAGAATCTCAAATGACCACATTTCAGATAATCAGAAGAGCTATTAAGATAACCAACCGTTCCAGTAGTCCAGAACCACCGACGTGACTCCTCCAATCCTGGTTACGACAAATCAGGATGACACATTGTGTAATATGAGCTACAAGTGATGGCCAGTGCAGTAAAATAGCTAACAGAATACATAATAATGCCTGTAACTTTGTAGTACTAAGTATGATACACGAGAGTTAGTTGCGCAGAGCAGTCATGAGTGAAGAGTTCAGCAGCTGACGCCATTGGTGCGGCTGTCGTCTGGAGAGCTGAAGCCAGGTTTCGTATCCTCGACCTTTGCCACCTCCATTTTAATGTCGACACTTTCATCCAAGTCCATTTCGAGGCCGCGAACAAGAGGCTTAACCACATCTTTAATAGCGTTTAGGGCCGTCATATAGCGTAGGTTATCGTCCTGTTCACGAGAAAACCAATTAATTCTCAAAGTAAGAGCGATATTAAGAGCTTAGAACCTCATGAGAAAAAACAGAAAAAATGTGCTTTTAGAGGACTAATCCTACCCTCACGACCCTCCAATAACTATCACTACAAAGGCCAGATAAGAAACATGCTGATTCCTTGAGTTACGCTAACAAGAATATACACTATCAGTATACGGCCGCAAAATCCACATCCTGCCTTACAAGTTGCTTGAGCGACTAACATCTCCGAATAACTTGATTCACACACGGCCGACGTTTTGTTGGGAGGATTTCGCGATGAAAAATTTAAAAAAATTTAATATCTTGGCCATCAGTCATCCCCTTCCTACATTCTTCTTCGCTTACTTCACCTACTAAAAATTGAGTAATTTTGTGTCCCGAGATAATCTGTTAAAAGAAGACTATGTAATGAGAAGTAGGGATATGGTCCGTACTCGATTGATCTCGTATTCCGTTTCCAAATAATTGTTCACTTTTAAACAAAATTCAATACCTCATTTAAAGAAAAGTTAGAATACAGTATCAAGTATACACATTATGCATGAAACATACATGGAAATATTTCTGGAAATTAAATCCTACAAGAATATAAAAATTCTTACGATGTTTTTCCTTCAGGACAGTAGCAAGTAATGTATCATTCAACAGTTTACGTTGTATCAACAGTTTACGTTGATACTCGTGTGCATGTACGAAACTGAAAAGTATGAATCGCAAAAATTTGAATGAAGAATATGAGACTTTCAGCTGCCACAGAACTAATGTTGACAGCCATTAACAATGCTGCGTGGATTCATATGATCTATACAGCAATTTTCAAAGATAAAACGCTTCATAGGAGCGTAGCCTATGAAATTACGACAAGATTCGTTCTCCAGTTTCCCCTAAAGCGATAAATCTAGTTTTATTGCCTCTGCATGGTTACTCTGCTCTAGCCTACAAAAAACACAGAGTGAACATCTCGACGAGACGAACCGAGAAGAATGATGAACAGAAATAAAGACACTCAAGGAAGAGGTTGGTTGCAGAATAAGCGAGAGATAAGAAATTCTGCAAGAGGCGTGTTCTAACAAGACACTAACCATAGATCGCTTGAGCTCATCTTCAGTAGAACGAGCTGTCTGCTGCTGGCCTCGCAGATCCTTGGCCAGCCGCTGGTTGCGCTCCAGCACACGCCGCGCTTCCTCCTTGCTACTACCTAAAAAATCACCAGCCCATGAGTTTACCAGCGTTTACTGAACACAAGTAATGCTAACTATTGAAATTTCAAGATTATTTTTCAGGCCACTTGGCAATGCAATACACACAGGCTACGAAACTGAAAAAAATGCAAGAACAAAGATAATTCAGAATGACATTAAACTTTGAATACCCGTTGGCCCAACGAATAATAACAACCTACAACGAAACAACATTATTCAATGAATAATGTTGATTCCACAAGGAATGGAAATTTACATAGAGAACGAAAGCAACCTCATGACTACAAGCAACGTAAACACAAAATGAACGATAAATAGACTCAAGTTATAGAAAGAAAATGAATTAAAAATCGTAAAATAATGTGATACCTTCGATCACCCCCAGGCCACGCAGAGAAGCAGACAGTGAAAAAGACGTAGTACAAAACAGCTTTAGCATCGTAATAATGTCAGTAGAAAAAACGAAGCTGAACGCAACAGAAGTTATTACAGTACAGAACGTAGTAGGAATAAAGTCACTACCCCCATGAGGCTAGAAAGCTCCTAGATTAGTTAACGCTCCTGATGATGACAATCGACATGGCCGGTATAACAAGGAGGGAAATACGACAGGATAGTGTTGACCGCACAGTCCAACAGCGAAACGGGGTAAGTTGAGTTAAGCTTTACCTGACCATGTTGAAAAGCATGCATCTTCTATATTATACCCGTATAAAACGGATGTAAATAAAATTCACAATAAATAACAAAAACAGGTGCTGTGTCTCTCACGATCTCATAAAAGGGACGAGACGCAACACACTAGAGAAGATGCATCCGGCACGAAAGAGAGACACTTTAGAGACGCAGAAAGTCAACTCACTTAGCTCCTTCTGCGTTGTTTTCAGCTTTTCTTCGGTATCCACGAGAGCTTTCTCGCTGCGCTGCAGCTGTTGCATCAGCTTAGCGACGTCCACAAGCGAGCCCTCATACCGCACTACGCCTGCAACAATAAAATACTGAATACTCTCATAATTATCTTTACACTATTTCCACTACCATTCAGAGCATATCGCGTGAGCCCTATAACAAGTTACACACAGCAAACGAATGATTCATTTCCTCTATCACGTTGTTTGCTATGTTTCTGAAGAATTCTAAGAATAGTGTCAAGTTACACATCACTAGGCCATCTTAGAATGCAAAAGTATAATGAACTTCTTAACAACTGCATGACTTATTTTTTAACACCACATGAAATTACTATTCTGATAATAAACTGAAATAACTTTGAACTTCAGAACCGATTGTGTACTTTTAGAGTAGAATCTCAGAGTTCAGATATTTTCACAGACTGGAATGCCTGTGGATTAGAGTTGCGTAAGATTTCGAATATTTTGATTTGCGGCAGAACACGCACTCACCTTCCCTCAACTTAGGAATATCGTCAGACTTGGAACCGCGGCTGCCACGTCGTGACTGGCCCAAAGCGTCGTCCCGGAATATGGGCAGGTGGTTCTTGTTACCTATGATAAAAGAAACTTATCACACTTGGTTAGAACGACCTTAGTTAAACTATACCAATATATCTGAAGCTCAATACACATAGTCAAAGAATATTAAATACACTAATAGAGGAAACGGGTTAGAGCCGTGACACTGTTCCGCATTCCATTTAGCAGAAAATTACACATCACCTATCAAAGAATGCTATTTTACAGTCGCAGTTCATGATACAACAAACATAAGTTTACATGATGACTGCCAAGTCGTTTTCCACTGTTACCATATTTTTCAGCTTGTAGTAAACCTTATCTCCCATCCTCATTGAAAGAGAAAACCCTCACCAGAACAGTAACATAGCTCACGCAAAAAACTGCTACTCAAAGATATAACAATCAAGAAAAGTACTACAGCAGGCCTCACCTCTGGCAAGAATCTCGAGGAAAGAAGGAGATGCAGGAGGAGGTCTCTCCTTGTCTTTTTCCTCGTAGGGCACATCCGTGAGCTTGCGGTAGTACAACACGTCACGCGACACAAGCTTACTTGACAGCTTCTTCATCTGCTCGCATGATATAAACGTTCATACAAATGTTTTGTCAACGTTAGGAGTATAGAATTGGTCTCTAACATCGCACTTGAAAAATACTAGAAATCCTTTTCCCACCGTCCAATGAGTGGTAAATAATTAATTTTACAACTATTTAGAAACTAGATGTATTTACATTAGCAATAAGACGCTATAAAAATGACTCAAGGTTCAGGTACTAGTATATCATAGACGAAAGAGGTACATAAAAATAGAATGTAGAATCCCTGCATATTAACTCGTCTGGCAATGAAATAATGAATAAATATAGTATTTAAGATGTACAAGCTTTTTTGCGTGCTGTGAGCTAGGTATATGGTAGAGTTCTGATGGGTAGAATAAAACCGTGCATTGAGAGCGTCACATGGCAGGAGTAGAGTGTGTTTCAAAGTAAGAGGTATGTAAATCACGTGATGCGGTCAAGCAATTATGTAAAATGTATTCAACAACAAGAAGATATGCGCATCAGGAGTTCATTAATTTCAAGAGAGCAATGGTGCAGTTGATAGAGATACTACGTGAAAGCTAGTGAGCATATACAATGGGAAGAATATTGCTAAAGTAAGAATTTAATTACGTAAGATACGTAAGAGGTGCGCGTCAGATGTGAGTTATCAAACAGTTTCGAGTATTCACGTAGTTTGGGCATATGTTGGCAATGAGCGAGCAGTGTCCCATGACGGAAGTTTTGAAATACCAATGTGAGACAAAGACATAGATACAGGGTGCGGCAACATAACTTCCATTTTTCTAAAGCAAAGCGCTCTGAAAAAAGGAAGTTATGATGCCGCACCCTGTACATGGGCCAGGGCTAGACCATACGGAAATAAGATAGCTCGTCAGTCATAGATAATTTAGTAAAGTAGCATCGAGAACGGTCTCACGCCTTACTTTTAACTGCATGAATGTAACAAATATAAACTAAAGAATGGAATTTAACCACTGACCTGAGCTCTAGAGAGGTTCATGCCGAGCAGGTTCATAATGTCCTCGAGATCCTTGTCTACGATGTAGCCAGTGCGAGTGGTGTCAAAATAAACGAAAGCAAGAAGCAGATAGGGATCATGAGTGAACATTTTCTTTTTTTCCTTCGAGTTCTTGTCGTCCTTGCGCTCAGGGCTGCCAGCGCGCCGCTTCTTTGAGTCGCGAGAGCGAGACTCAGACTTACGATCACCAGAATTCTCCTTGATGTCCTCTTTGACAACGCCGTCGCCGCTCACGCTCTTCTGGCCATCCTTGCTTTCCTCGTCATCGGCTCCGACCGCCGCCTCTTTGTCTGCCTTGGCGTCCTCTTTGAAAAACTCCTCTTCCTGCCACGAACACATTAATATAATATGCTTTTGAAACACTACAAATATTCTAGAAAGGAGATTTCTTTTCAACTTCAGTTGAGTTTTCATGTAGAGAACAGCTTTATACCGCTCGTATCGAAATTTTAATGAAACTCCAATGGTTAAACAAAATAGGTAAAAACTTCAAAGTGGTACAGACAATGTGAAGGTGAGTAACAATGTGAAAAAAGCGCAACAACCAGAGTCTGTGTGACCTGGAAAGCCGTTTATTGTTCAGTACACATGTAAATGGCGGGTATAAGAATGATCAAGTGGAGCAGGTGGTAGCAAAACTAGTAAACCACGGACTATGCTTCATTTCCATCTCGTTTCATAGGATTCACGATCCCTCCCCTCTACTAAGTCTGCTTGTGAAAAATTTACAGCACCAATATGTGGTGTTGTTTATTCAGTACTCCGAGCTACATGCCCGTGATCCGTAGATTCTTCTAGTAGTAGTGTCCATCGAGCCTTAGTACTGATACGACTTACTATCAGAAAATTTCAAAAAATAACTGCAGCGTATAACTTCTGATCTACGTAGACGTATGTTTCTATTGAGAAACTCCGATCCAAGTTTTCAAATCTAACATCAGAACAGTAATGGCTAGAAATAGGTAATAGAACGCAAAGGAGTAATTGGATGGACCAATGATGAAATTCGAATTTATGTGGGGGACACAGTATTAAAGCAGACAAATGAAACATTTTACCAGAGTGTGGGTAGCCCATGTATTAACTGAATTTTTCAGCTCGACCACGTGATAATTGAAGGTTCTGCTCCTAACTGAGACTCCACACTGCATAAACCAGCAGTTCCCAACCTTTACCGGGTCCGGTGACCTACGTCGACCCATTTTGGAACGAATAATCGATACATGCTCCCATTCCTTCAAATAACTATGTGTTCATTTGTACTTCAAAAACTCGTTTATAATGTAACGCAATTCCCTAACAAAAACACACAAATGTATGTTTCAGGTGAATTCATAAATAATTGAAAATGGGGTCGCGACTCCGTTTGGAGTCGCGACCCACAGGTTGGGAAACACCGGCATAAACCATCCCTAGCCCACCCCTTAACCGGCGCAGACGTGTAGACCCCTTTTTGCCAATTGACTTTTAAGGACTAAGACGCCTACACACGTCTTTGCCAAAAAAAGTATTTTCATATGACTTCATTCATATAAAATAAAAAATGAAGATGCAGGTTATACATGATATCAGCATCAAAAAGTACTATGTTAATACCATTTTAAAAATGGGATAAAATACAACCTTTTTCCAGAAATAATGGTTGGTGAAGGGGTTAAAAGACTCCTCTTTCTAGTTCAAAGCTAAGTTTGCACAATTTTCTCATT
Organism: Trinorchestia longiramus; assembly: GCA_006783055.1. Classification (NCBI taxonomy): domain Eukaryota; kingdom Metazoa; phylum Arthropoda; class Malacostraca; order Amphipoda; family Talitridae; genus Trinorchestia; species Trinorchestia longiramus. The sequence continues at coordinate 120,268 of VCRD01000857.1, forward strand.
GCACCAATAATGACCGAAGCGGCTTTCGCCTCAGAAACTCGCAGTTCACCATGTGAGGATTTCTTCTTCGAAGTTGGATACTCTAGTTTCAAATTAGAGCCAATTCCGGTAAGAAAAAGTGTTCTCATCCAGACGACTGTAACCAAAAAGAAGTCTCCTAATTACAAACTTATAAAGAGGATAAGAATCTCCAAGCTAATATTTACGAGGGTCTTACCTCGTATTCAAAGTCGAGGTCCAGCACAGCTTCCTCGTCATCCTCTTTTTGCTCATTTTCAGACTTGAACTTGTCTCTTCTTCTCCTCTTGGGCTCTTTCTCCTCCTTTTCTTCATCTTTCTCTCTCTTATCGCTTTTTTTCTCGGTTTCTCTATCTTCCGTTTTTTTGTCAACCTCATTTTCATCTTTCTTTTCTTTTCCCTTTTCTTCTTTATCATCCTTTTTCTTTTCCTTGTCTTTCTCGGCTTCCTTCTTCTTCTCCTAGAGAATCAGAAACATAAATCCGTGAAAAGCACAAGTCTTCCATTAAATGGGCATCACTACTATAGACAAGAAGAGTATCACGTAACCTTCTTACGAATTTAATGGTATTAGTAGCGTAAACCTTAGCCGCTTACATTACACATAAAATTATATTTTGAAAGCTCGTTCGCCAATAGCTCCGTAATGAGAATATGGAAATTTACAGCATCAGCAAAGCTCAACTACGACATCCTTTCTGGTATTTTCAAACTGAAAGGAGAAGGAAAGTTGGAGACTAATTACAGTATCGCCAGGTTTCATCGCTTTGTATTTTGTAAGCTGAAGGATCACAGCCAGAGTAAAACAAGCGTTTATTTACCTCCTCCTTGAGCCTGTCCGGGGCTTCAACGAGTGCTCGGAAGATCCTGAAGGCGAAGTCACGCATGAGCATCTCATTGAAGAGCTCAGCAAACAGGGACACCTCGAACGAGTGCTCCTTGTTGTCCTCCTATGAACAGCGTCATTGTTATTGTTATCGTAAAACAGGCTTCCACATAATTTTTGCAAATTAAAAGGAGCATTTGCAAACGCACTCTAAATAAATATTTGTCGCGAGTCAAGATTGGCTTCTCGATACAACAAACTTACGTATGAGCTTGTCCAGAAGTAGTTCCACAGCGTGATATCAATAAAATGAAGCAAAATTTTAAAGCTCTCAAATAACGCAGGCCATTCTAAAATTATTAATAAAAGCGTAGACGCAATAGATGCGGTTGAATTGTTAAAAGCCAAAAGCCTGTCTAAAGAATGGTTTATTAAGTAAAATAAAATTCTATACTTTTAAAATAAAAACCTTTTGACAGCCGAATCATGCTGATACTCCTGATAGTAATTTAAATTTCTTCGTTGATACGAAGATCCGATACTTTTAAGAAGAGGCAATTCTCCCATGCTAAATCTTCAAGCGTTAAAACAGTCACTCGACAGTGAACCAGGAGTTACTCAGTAGTCCTCGCCAGTGACCGACCTGTCTGTAGTCGAGGAGCACAGATAGGCTCATGGTAGCAGCATCGAACTTGCCACTCTTGGCAGAGCGTGAGGGATGCACCAGCAACATCGGAGACTCGGGCAGAGTGTGGCGCTTCTCCAGCAGTGCCCGCTCCTTTTCCAGGCTGCGCCGTTTCTGTGTACGACAGCAATTATGACCCAGTCCTCCCCAGCTCAGTGATACATGCTCGAGTAACGCCTATGGTCGCTGCTACATTACCGTTTGTGATGACTAGTTTCATTAGTACAAGATCCTGAATGAGGTTGGGATAAAAGTACTGCGCTCTTCCGACCTCAATAAAGCATACACAAATGAAACTAATTAAATTTTGTCATCATGGTACAAATCTTTACCCAAATCAAGCAGTCTTTCTTTTACCACACAACCAAAAAAATCAATGGAATCACAAGACGAACACCTGCATTCTCGATGATTAAAGTAACATTCATAATTGAATGTAGAATACATAATTAAACTTTATCGTACATTACATCCTAAAACAATTGACACAAAGAGCATTGGACGATGTAAATTATTTGATGAATATAGAATAGAAAATAACAAGAAGGACGAGCTGAGCGATCCACCCTTTAGTTACTATCTATATCTCATGTAAAAATATCAATGGGAGGTTAGTGAATGAATATTATATTCATTCATAAATGTCTCATGCATTTCTCTATTATGAAGCATGGAACCAAACTCACTTCTTCCTCCTCTTTCTTTTTGTCTTCTTCTTCTTTTTTACGACGTTCTTCTTCCTTCCTCTTTTCCTCTTCTTCTTTTTTGAGAGTCTCGTCTGTTTTCATTTTCTCCTCAATTGCTGCTTTTTCTGCTTCTTCCTTTTCCTGCTCTGATTTTAGGACCTAAGAAAAATGAAGAAGTTAAAACCGCAAGTCGGCAGAGCAGCTGGTAAACATCACAGCACTGATTCCACGTGAAAGAGCTAGGCTCTTTGTCACATGGTCTCATGACTCTTCTAGGAACATTCACAGAAGCCTTCCCAAACTTCCTGTCCTTCGTTGACAACTACACTTCATTTATTCAACTCAACCAGGACCGGCATTCGCCTGTCCCCTTACTGCTACCCCTACTCTCTATCAACCTACCCCTCAACAACTGTCTAAAATAAATTAATCCATCTTCCACACAGCTTTACGCGCGGCATCACCGCATTTACACGTTTAAAGCTACACTCCAGATGTTGCTTTTTGGTATACACATACTTATTACCAAAAACTCCTTATTACTCTTCAAATTTCAAATCCAAATTCAATTTGAACTTCCAATTAGCTTTCTACTTTGCTCCACTCCTTATCATATTCGCTTTCCATTTCTTTGTTTATTACCTTAGTACACAAATAGAACTCCAGAACTCCTGACCTTTTGCACACGGAATTTTACAAATACTCTCAAAACATCTATTATCTAACTCATTTTACTGCACCATTCACTTCCCTTCCTACTCTTTCCCTTCAAGTAACACTAGAATGTATCCCGGTCGCCATTCATTCTATGATAGATGACCCTGGTAGCAAAAACATAGTACATATCCCTAACTCTATGGAACTTACATCAACCAACATTTGAGAACGCGTCTACGGCAACACACACAGAAAGCCCACCTTAGTCAGACGAGCTATGAGCTGAGACCTGAGACCGCGACTGTTGAGCAACCGAGCATCCAACTCGGACCTCAACTCAACAACCTGCACAAAACGTACGTAAAACTATTACAACTATCATGGGTATCAAAATGCCACTAAATGTCCTGTCTCTTCAGAAAAAGGTTTAGAATAAACTAAAGCTCCAAATGAAAAGGCACCACATCTTTTTGGTGCATTAGCACAAGAAATAAAATTTAATTAAACAGGACTCCATCAATATTCATTGAGAAAAGCAATGCGAGAAAAATTAATATTTGACCTTCGTTCAAGGCATGCTGAAGAGCTTTAGAATGCAACTGTACCAATTCCAATTGTAAATATACGTAAATAAAAAGCCCTGATGGGTTTTCTGTCCCAACTAAACCTTATCGCTCCCAAAAAAAGTAAATTATGAGGATACGTCTTTTCGTCTCCTACAGTCGCTTTTATTTTTACTTTTTGTTTCTTCGAGTAAACTAGTCAAATTTTCCTCTTTCCTACTGAAACCGACCTCCTTCCCTGCTCTACAGTCACTCGCCAGCGTCAAGAACTCATTTCCTACACTTGTTGCACCTCCGACAAGCAGCTACCGCTTGTTAACACCGGAATTCTGTAAGGTGGGACTACATCGTCGGAACATGACGCTGGACATGTCTTCAACAATGAGCACTGTTCACTTCCACGCAGATTTGAATCTTCACCTTGAGATTTTTGATATCGAGAGTAGACCAGTGCGATGGATCCTTGCGCTTCGGAGAATCCTGGAGGAAAGGACAAGAGGCATGAACAAACAGTTATGAAAACAGAAAATGAGCTGCCATGCCATCAATCACTCAAGACTTCACACTCATACACATTCAACTCTTCCGCATAAGCTAAACTAAAGCTCATATGCGCCTTCTAGCATTCAAGCAATACACACAGGTGAAGTTCCTCACAAGGACAGCGCCGTATCTAATGAAAGTGGGTCATCTACAGCAGCAAAAAATAGTTATTATCAACAAACTTCAACAAAATTAGGAACATTCATGTCCTATGAATATTTATCCCAAACATGTTGCACAAATAAACGAATGAAAAACAAATAAGTGTTTTATAATTTTGAAGTGGTAAGGATGGGCGATAACGTCGGCATCATCTCTGCGAATATCTAGCGTAGCTCTATAAAACAAACAGAACACAGTCGTAAGGACAAACACGAGTAAAAAAGTATCAATCTTAAAATGAAATGGTAGAAATGAAGATCACAGCAATGAAACCGCAGAAATGAGGTCCACAAAAATGCAGGAGAGAAATGAGCCGAAAGTGTGCGATGGGAGGCGGCTCATGAGCGCCAGATCAGGCCACCCAGCTTCTTCAGTCGTAGTGAATATGACCAATTTGCAAATCCATACATTACCAAGCACGTATGATACTGTATGTTAAAACCACCTTGGTAATCTTCCCAAGATCGAGGAAGAAATGGTGGCAAGTCAGTTTATTCACACAAGTTGCTACAACACTAGCCAACAGACTTACATTTGTTGAGTTGGTTTACTTTTTGTGTGACACGGCAGCGATTTCTCTCTCTTGCATACAAACCGATAAAGAAAGAAAAGGATAATCTCACGCGGTATCAGGTGCGTCTAACAATCACAGGCCGACCCACAATCACTACTCTTGTCGTACAAGCTCAGCAAACATCGTATGCCACAGCTTCTATTTCGCTATTCATCAAAGTCAATCTTCAAACTTACTCTTCTCTTTTATCTTGCGTCACTTAAAACAAGACTCTCCTCGTATATTTTTTCATTCATCAATACATTAGCACCCCAGTCTTCTCTGCTTATATAATCTCTCGCCATGCCTGTCTTCAACCCTCTATATTCAGCGGTACTCCACTGTGACATCCAACCTTCAAGGAGTCGGAACAATCACACTGCACTGCAAGTTTTACATAATTCATTCATAGTCATATCGGTCATCTTCTCTACAAGACCTTCTCTAGAGAAGAGCCTGCTTACAACCCATTCTTATGACTCACTTTCGCTTCTACTCCTGTATGTACAGCCATACATGAGCAAGATTTTCAAAATGACTTTACATCATTTCTTATTCAACGTCACATTCATTCACCGAACATTAACATCGAATTGAGCACTACAATCTTACAGTAAATTTGGCTAAGTAGTAGTCCAAAAATATATTATTCACCCAAGAAAGGTTTATTGATAACGAGGTTCGTTACATTCACTCAATAGTTCTTTTCTTTCATAAACTTGCGTAACTTAGTCACTAATTGCTGCTATTTTTCCCCACGAATCAGTCAACGTTGTCCAATCAAAACTAGGAATAAAATATAGCCAATTTGTACACAAGGCCATCCATTCCAAGAAGTTCAATATCTGTAGCAGAAACTCAGCATCTGGCTCTAGTATATGACCATCCATCTCCGAACTTGACATACACAATCCGGTGTCTCAGCCCTAAAGGAAAGCAATAACTCGCATTACTTATTTTACCACTCGCTGAACTTTTCTAATAAACAACCAAAAAAAGAATAACAGACGCTGAAACTTCGTTTTTTTCATGTTGCGTATCTTGCAAAATGCGTAGTAATAAAAAATAATTCCTTAAAATATGCTATTGAATACTGCTGCTGAGTAGAAGGCAACGCCATAACACAGCTTTTTCGGAAACAATAACACACTAAAAATTTAAAAAACACTCTGCAAAGAAACTCAAGTTAAAAAAGCTTAAACTGGATAGCCAGCTCTGCCCGTATACAATGAGGAAATCCAGTTGCCCTACAACGGAGCTGGGCGAACCTGACCTGAACCCTGACGAACCACCACCCATACTGATGAAGCATGACTGATGAAGAAGATGAAAGGAAAGGAAGGTAAGATCAACTTAATAACTAGAAAGGGTGTAGAATAGAAAGGAGAAGAAAATTTTTATATAGAGTTGCAGTGCCTGGTCATCCTCCAGCTCCTCCTCAGGCACGTCACCCTCGCTCTCATCCTTGGCCGCGCCTCCTGCCATGGACGCCAACTTCCTATCAAGAAGTCGCTTATAGTTGAGATGCAGACCATCCCACTCCAGCTTAGTGGGAGAAATGTTCCAAACATCAGGTAGAAATAAGACTGTGGTCTCGACACGGCCTGCCTCATTGCCTGGAGCTCGAGTCGCAGCACCGCTGCTACAAACATTACTGTCACCACCACTGCTGCTGCTGCTGCTGCTGCCGCTGCTGCTACACGGAGTGCCAGTGCTACGAGTGGTGGTGGTGGTAGTGGTGGTAGTAGTATGGGTAGTGGTTATAGTGGTGAGTGTGATGCCACCACCGCCAGCAGAAGTAGAAGCTCGCCCTTTGTGACCAGAGTCGGCACGGCGATAGTAAATCTCAGCAAACCGGTACCTGAGATCAGATGCGGGGCGTCAAGATAGCCTAGCAGATCAGCAGGGTTAATACAAGGGCCTCACACTTCATGTCTCTGCTAGGACGAGGAACTAAAAGCTTCTTCCACGGTACACTGCCTTCTCGCCTAAGCAATTTGTATCACTGCGAAGGATGAGTTGAAGCATAACACAGATAAAGAATTCAGTAGGAATAACATTGCATTCAGATCATGAAGGTCTCGCTGACGTATCATCGTGCCAAAGGTAAACTTTTTCTCCAGGATGATACTTGAAAGGTATCTTGAAGAAGGGCCTCAAGAGCTGTTGACTATTTGAGCACACAATATATTACAAGAAATATACATCGCATTTTCTCCCTCGACGAATACCAGCAATCTTATAAAAGTACAGCTAAAAATACATTAAATTATGAACCAGCAAAATTCCGGTAGGAGTTGAGCATCAAAAAAATCAAGTCATCTGGAAATCGAGCTGGCATGTGCAACAATTGTCGAGGTTAGTGCAGAGCTCTGACATGGCTCTCTCCAATACCACTGATGAAGAACAAAGACCAGATAATAGCCTCAGCCACACAACCCAAGTATATTTGAGGTCAAATATGCTGCCAATATATAGAAATTAACCGACAATAAAAAATGACACAAACATGAATGACCACGAAGTTAAGAGGAAATAATAGTAAATAATTGTCTTAAGACGCTTAGCAAAAAATAGCTCAATAGATTCTGCATGAGCCATGAAAAGGCAGCCACTTACTTGTGACGATGAAGCAGAACTGGAAAAGAATGTTAGTCACCAACAACATTCTTCACAAAGAAATGCTATACATTTAAAAGAAGACTTGTATGCAACGACTATAATACTATGCTACTTTTACTGCTATTTTGTGATTATACATAGTAACACTTCAGGCTGGTCGTCTGCAGGATGCTCTGCAGAAACATAACTCATAATTGTTTGAATACTTTAAGTCTTAAATTTTCTGAATATCCTGAATTATACTGAAAATGCAAGGCCCAATTACTTCTCAAATATACCAACATAAATATAATTCTGAATACAATCAGTTACAAAGGAAGTAGAGACATTTTAACTTGATAACTCGATAGATATAATTTTCATCAACAACGAATACGACACCAGGAGTTGTTGAAGCACGAGGGGTATAATTTTTCAATCGACTTCATGAGGCTGATGGATGAACGGATACATTTTTTACGCTCATAGTTGAAGCCGCCAGTTGTGAGTCGAAGCTATAATTCAAATTGAGACGCGCAGCTCAAATTTGTCATGACATAACTCCTACTTAAATCAGCCCATATAATACTTGCCTCGAAAATTTTAAAAGGCAACGCTATGTAAATAATGGTAATAAAAGATATGAAAAAGTTCTCAAGTAAAACTACTTGAGGTAATACCATTATGGCAATATATTTCTCTGCATCCCACTTGTAGACATGCCTATATTTAACTTCATGAACTACATTTATGAAGAGAAGATGTTCCCTACAAGCGTACATACCTGGTACATAAAAGATGTACCAGGTATGGTAGTTTTTCAACTAGAAAAACTAATAGACCTCTAAATTTTCAATTCAATTATTTATATTGTTCTTATTGTGTCTACATTTCGGAAACTTATTATTGTTCGTATAAGGTGCCCCATAAATAACTACCCCATGGCATTTCTTATGACTCAAAATTTATTTTCAGCAGTTGGATTAACTTCAGGAAATAGTTGCGTAACATAATATAAATTTATTAGAGCATTTATACTTCGACATGGTTTCTTTTCACCTTGATCATGACCCCTAAGCTAGTGATTACTGAGGGCTGGAATGCACTCGTTGTCATCAAAAGTAGACCATGAAGTAAGGAAGGTCTCTCCACAACAACTACAATTAAGTGTGGTTTACTAGAGACCACACAGACAAACCAAATTGTGTAGTCTATTAAATTGATTCTGGGCTTATGAAAGGCTAAACTCTCTTTTCTAAACAAGTTCAATGGTCCCCGCACAACTTTTGTGTTAATTTAGGTATGCAAGCTAGAGCAGTCTTGAGTGAAAACGCTAACAAAGGAACAGGAGAAATATATATCCATCCAAAGTTTGTATGTAAACTTGAATGCTGATTTCAATAACATGTTTGATGAAAAACATCTATAAAAGGACTTTGATCTATCAGAAGCATCTACATGATTTCTGACGAACGAAACGTATTGGCGACATTTGAGTAAATTTTCAGCATCACTTGTACACAACCTTTTTTTTTAACGTGTTCGCTTCCACATGAGAGGATATTTTTGCAGCCCAAGAGTCAAGCAAATTCGTATACTCACCACGTGGTGCAAGGACTCAGGTCAATGCCCGTCAGAGCAAGGCACGTGCGTATGGCCGTCTTGATGAGCACAGACGGGTCTTTGTCAGGATTGGGTCCGTCCAGACTAGGGCTCCAGTGGCCTCCAATAGCCATGGTCTCGCTCTTGCCCTTGAGGCCGACACAGAAGTTGATGAGGCGCGTCGGATGCACGTATGAGTCACGTGAGTCCAGGGCGTCTTCACTTAGGGCACAGGAACGACGGTAGATCTCTTCCATCGACGGCACAGACAATAACATCACCTGGTTGCATTATTCGAAATAACATTGTGAACTGAAACAAAGGAATCAACAGAAGGCGCTAAATTGCACGGTTTAAACCAACTCTTGATTGATAGCACACAAGAACCATATACAGGGTAGCCCATAAGTAAAGTACCTTTTTATAACTATTCTAGCTATAAAACTACAAACGGTAAAGAGATTTGGTTAATTCAGAATGAATGAGGAGATTTCAAAGTTTTCTACCAGCATATCAAGTCTACCGACAATCACAACATATTGCCCAAAAAATTCATAAAATCCACCTCCTAAAATGAATCGCTACGCAATGGAACAACGAGCAAAAATAGTGGTACTTTACTTCCGATGTAATTGTTCGATTACTGCAGTTCAACGGAATTGCAGGAATATTGATGGTATTGAAAGAAGTCCTCCGAAGAAGTGTTTACAAAAAACTGATATTAAAATTTAGAGAAACTGGGACAACAGCAGACAGACAACGTTGCGGCAGGCTACGGACCATACGAACTGATGCTTCTTACAACGAGTGTTGCTGATCGGCCCAAAACGTCAACTAGGAGACGTTCAATTCAACTAAGAATGTCACGTACCTCACTGCAACGTATTTTGGTAAAAGATCTAAAGTATCATCCATATAAAATTCAATTAACTCAAAAACTTCATCCTACGGACTACCAAAAGCGATTAGATTTTGGGAATAGATTTCTGCAGCTTGTAGAAAATGAAAACTTTGTATAGAATTTAATAATGACTGATAAGGCACATTTTCACCTCAATGCAATTTGTGTTAATGGAAACCTGTATAGAGAATGATTTAAAAATATTTGATACCTGAAATTAGAGATAATAACACAGAGATTACCTTTTTCCAACAAGATAGAGCTACAGCGCACACAGCGAAAAAACAATGTTAATGTTAAAAGCAATTACAATTTTTCCGAAACCGAATAATTTCTCGTTTTGGTGATATACCGTGGCCGTCTCGATTTCCAGATCTAAGTGCTCCTGATTTCTTTCTCTGGGGATACTTAAAGGAAAATGTTTACATTGAAATGCCTGATACTTTACAGTAATTGAAACTACACATCATTCAAGAGATCAACAACATTTCACCAGAGACATAAAGGAAAGTAATGAACAGCACCGTTGAAAGCGCACACCATTGTTAGACTAATAATAGAGGTTATTTAAAAGATATTGTATTCCATAGTTAAACATATTTCATTGTTTCATATATAAATTTATATTAAACTTTGAAATTTCTTCTTTCATTCCAAATTAACCAAATCTCTTTAGCGTTTTTAGTTTTATAGCTATAATAATTTTAAAAAGGTACCTTACATACGGGCCACCCTGTAAAAGTTTTACCAAATTGAATTACTTAGCAAAAAATGTAAAGCTTTTCTCGAATAAAGAACTTGTAGAATACCTTAGCAGAGAAGGCATGGCTTGCATCAGGAGGATCATACACAGCCTCATTGGGTAGCACACTGTCCACGTCCTTATGCATGATGTGGAAGGAGACAGGCTTGGGCAACGGGAAAGGGCGGTGAGGTGGGAAGGTGTTGCTCCACAGCGGTCGTGTAACAAACACATCACTTGGGATGTAGAGATTTGAATAGCGCTTGCGCAGCTCTAGAATGTTTGCTTCCTCAATCTGGAGCAAGATCTTTGGGACCTGATGTTAACAAGAACAGATAAGCTAACTGCTATTGTACGAATGAAAATTTATTAGCTGACGTGCTTCGAGAAAAATAGCCATAAATTAAAAAACTTGTGCTGTATATTCAAACTAATGTATCCAAATTAAATTAAAATAATATCGTCCTGAGACAACTAACAAGAACAATTAATTGACAATTCAAGCAGGAGACACGAGTAACTGAGATTTGAAGACATATTTTAATTTTTTAAAATAACTACTTTCATGTACAAAGTGTTGAAATATGTTGCCTCAAAAGAACTTAAATGCTCTCAGGTGCCAAAATAACTCGAGTTGCAGCGCACCCCTCACTCGTTTGTGAGCAAGCATGCAGTGACGAGTCAAGACAGCTTCTTACATTGTAGGTTGTGTTGATCACAAGAAATAATGTAGGCAACTAAATAAATAAAGGCAATGTCTAAAGTATGTAGAGGAGTTAGACTTAGCACGCCCAGAGAACATCTTGTGAATATTGCACCTTCTCCCATTTCAGGATTTTTGTCATTGAAGACTCCACTACGTGCATTTGTTCACCATTTAACATCTAAATAAGTTTACTCTGGAATTAACTATGCATTTTTTGCAGACCTGGACATTATACCGCGGCACAACCCTAGGGCGGCGCCTAGAGGGAGAGCGAGGGGAGCGTGGAGAGCGGGAGCGTAGGTCCCTGCTGCGGCTCCTTTTACGTTTGAGATCCTTGTCCTTACTGAGGGCGCGGCTGCCAGCGGTACTGCTGCTCCCACCGCCTTCTTTGTCCTTAGCGTCATCCCGATCCCGATCTCGCCTACTGTCCCGCCGCGGCGACCGACTACGCCGGCTGCTGCGTGATCCGAACGTGTCTGCAATATTTTCTACATGACCTCATCCGTGCAACTATAAATCTAAGTGAACTTCATTTCTTAAAACCTCAAATTCAGGTTTATTCAAGGTGCAATTTTCACTTTGGTTTTAATATTGATGAAAATGCACAGATGAAAATGCATTATTAATTTGGCAACTACATATTCAGTTTCGTTAACACAAAGCTCTTCCTACTCTAGTGCAATGTAAGATGTACTAATTTGAAGCAACGCAAAACCTTATTCCAACTTACTTTGCTCTGATGGTCAAGTTCCGTATGAAAAACCACTTAAACCTACCTTTGCTGCTGTACGAGCCGCCACTATCTCGGAAACCGCGACGATCTGAAACAGTACAATGTGAAGATAATGGATAAGAAACAAAACAAATGGCCGTATCTTGTTACGTTTCAGATCATTTTAATAATTACACTGATGTCAGATCAATTAGATGAACGCAACGGATTATTTCCGGGGAATAGGAATGATCTCTAAGAATATAGAGGATTCCCATAAAAACACGCCTTGATTTCTAGCAGGTAGAACATGTAGCATAGTAATAATTTTCACGAAATATAGCTTCAGGTGTAGGATTTCCTTCACTTTCATGTGGCATAATTTGGCACTGAAAGAGACCGATGCACTATTTGGTTACTGAGCAAACATCGATGCAACAGTCCAGTTTGGTCTAGACTCTCTGCAACACGGTGACCTCTGTAGGGTGGGTGCGCTTCGGCAGATGGTTCTTCGATGTACACGAAAGATTTTTGCTCCTTAAGATAATTAAGATTCCCTTCGTATAAGAGGTGTGCCAAATGTGTGTCCAGGTCTGTGTTCTCGAGTTATCAAGAGCACAAGTTCTGGCGTGCTTGTAGTGTGGTTAGTTCTCAGGAATATTCATGAATAAACAAACTCAACTGCATTCACATTATTATTACAGCTATTCATGAATATACAAAATTGAGACACTCTAAATACATCATTCATTCGTAGGCTTGAAAGCTTTCCCCACGGCTAAAATGAAATACACGGAAATGCTCGTGAACCCCTTGAAGAAAACCCGTTATTTCTTAATTCCAGTGAAAGAAAGTTAAAATTTACGACCCAAAGTTAAAAATGCGACGATGATTATTTGCTCAAGTCGTAACGTTGCGAATGAAGTTGCTTTAACTTCAACGACATATTTTTAGAAATGGCCAGAGAAATGATGCAATTTTGGTGTATGGTTTCAATTATACATGTAGTTCGTATTCATTAATTGTATTTTCATTCGTTATCTCAATTTCTATAAAGCACGTAAAGTAAGAGTAATTTTCTTGAATTTAGTCAGGGGCTCGATGTAAAACTATAGAATCTATTGTCTTGATCAAGGGATGCTAGTTAAACATAATGAACAAAAATTTAGTTTAACAATGCATGTGAAAAACTCGAGTACGATTTAAAACAATAAGCAATGAAACATGCAAACCTTACACTGAGAACTATAGTTCTGTAATATAGTTCTATGATGTCTTCAAGCGAGCAATGCAGACCAAGAGTAACATATTGGCAAGACAAAATTAACAATGAAAATTAAAACAACTCGAGAACAGGTGAAAATTTTGAAGCAGGCATTAGAGGCAATAGTCATTGCATTAATTAAGTCACTTGAACATACCATTAGGAGCAAAAGAAGGGGGCGGCACAGCGTTGTAGCCTCCCTCGGCACCCCGCCCTCCAGCCCCGGACTGGCGTGCGGCTCCACCATTACTGCGGTCTCGAACGCTGTCTCGGTTAGGACCTGCTCAGCACAACACAGGTTAGGTTAGGTTAGGTTAGGTTAGGTGGAGTGATGCTGCATGCAGGCCACGTAAATATCCCACCTGAAAATACTCATCTGAGGTTCATCCTTAACAGCAATTAGTCGTTAGTTTTTATACCACACAGTATAGAGCAACTATCCTCAACTGCATCAACACAACTGGTGTGTAAGTGCTGTAGTTAAAGACGGCATTATGTAATGTACTGCCTTTCATCAACAGCAGCAATCCGAGTCATTTCAGCATGAAAGAATTAACCAGACTACACTTTGACGAATAATAATTTTATCTCGGCAGAGTTTAGGTTACTGTAATGTTTTTAACCACAATAGTGAATAAAGTTCAACAAACGCTTGGTAGAACTGTTCCTTTCATAAGTATCCTCGTCCCCTTACGCAAAGGAATCACACAAACACCATATCAATCCACCAAAACATTACCAACCTTAAAGCAAGCAAAAATGGAAATGTTACATCAACCACTCTAATAAAGTCACACCATCGTTTTTCAACTCTCTTACGTAAAACTATTAGGTACGCATTTAGTTTATATAAAAATAATGTTAATAATTGTACGAGTGGGTAATACCCTATAGCATGATTGTTATTTTTAATTGACCTTCACAACACATACCACCACCCTGAAAAAAAAAGATAAAGAATAAGTTCATTGTGACAACTAAAATTTGAAGTACTGCTGGTACCTGGTTTGCGTATATCGACTAACATGAAGCTAATCTGTTAATAAACCTTTTAACATATTCAAATAAGAATGCATTTCCAAGACAACACAATCCATTTAGAACAAAAAACTTTTAGTCAATCAAAATTCTGAGTTACGAAAGTATTTTGGTTATTGGAGAATAGAACACATGATTTATTGATAAACTTTTCATCATAAATTGATGAAAAAGAAGTGTATCTTCCACTAGGAACAGAACTAATTTCACTACTGGAAAAACAATTATACATTAAAGAGATATTTAATTAATACCAAAGTGCTGATTGGCATCTATGCATTTGATGTGTACGAACTTGATGCTCGTTTTTCCGTCACCAAGATTATTCCTTCACTCAATTCGATCCAGTCACCAAATTTGTTAAAATGCGTTACATCAAAAATTAGCAACTTGACATGATGAGCAGTTAATGGCCTTAATACATTCTACTAACTCTTAACTGATTTCATGTCATGAGATTAAAGCAAAAACTCAGCCTCACCTGAAATAACCTGAACACGATTTGCATTCCACTTGAACGGCATGGTAGGGTTGTAAGAGGCTTCAACCAGGACTCGATCGTCCACGACAGGAGGCTGGCCAATAACACATCTGAAATACGAACAATGTATCTCGTTCAATCTTGTACCATGCAAGTTTCAATATGCTTTCTGCGTTTATAACCAAGCTGTACACTTAAAGAATAACCCACGCGAGTCACATATATCCAGAGTATCAACAAGGCAAAGCAAAAAATATTCGGGCTACTGTAATCAGACAACACAGAACTAAATGATCCTCGACGACGCAGAAAAGTAATAAAGAATTCAACGATAACACGTTCTTGTCCACACAAACTACGATCACATAACGTACCCTAGCCTACTATCCAACAAGGAAAAGGAAATAACAGCGCAACCGACACGAACAAGCCAAAAAACGAACAGCTCCCCCGACAAAACGGTATCACTTAACCTAAACTTTGCAGCAGACATCTCTGGCACTGCAAGAAACACTTGCAAAGCAACAAAACTATCGGCAGCCTGACCATGTCAATTGGGATAACATGAGTACAACCGTATTATCACACCAAGATTATAGTCTAGGACTACTGAAGATACTGGTTAGCAACGTACCAAACCTCCTACCAAAAATGCCAGAACTTCAAGCCATTGCGTCAACGTTGTCTCATGACATCATAGCTATCAATGAAACACGGTTAGATCTGAATGCAAGACATCTCCAGCTGAAGTCTCAATGAACGGATACGTTTTGCATATTGTCGACAAACCGTCACACAGTAACAAAGGTGGTGGTTCCATTATCTACATCAAAGCCAAGCTGCAACCACAAATCAAAACTAAGCGAGCAACAGAAAAATCGGAAATACTACATCTCACCATCCAACCGCATCCAGGACAATCTATCAAAATTGTGCTCGTGTATAGGAACCCAACCTGTACAACAATTGAAGATGACGAATTCTATGATTGCCTTTATAATATTCTAAATTCCTCTCACGAAACACTAATCATGGGGAAACTTCAATTTGCTCCACATAAACTGGACTACTCGTCAAAGTCAAGCACCCGGCTCAAAACTTATTGATCTGATGAGTACAAATTCCCTGCAGCAGCATGTCAAACGAACTAACTAGAGGAAACAACATTCTTGACCTCGTCATGACGACCACTGACCTCAGCATAAACGGCTTAGAAGTTACGGACAAGATCGGTGACCACCAGATGATAGATTTCTGGCTAGAAGTACAAGACCCTAACACAAGGACTCAACATAAACAAGTGCTGGACTACAAACGGGCAAACTTCGAACTAATTAAAGAAAAGCTTGGCAACCAATAACTACGAAGTACTCAAGAGCAACAAAAACGCCAAGGAATACTACATGATACTCAAAGAAAAGATTGCAACCGCTACAGAACACCATATCCCAAGAAAGCGAGTCAGGCCAATCAATAACCCTCCTTGGTTCTCACAAGAGATTAAACGCCTCATCAATGCAAGACAACATTCATACAGAAGACTAAAACAATACCAAACAGAACCCCATCGTAAACAACATATCCATGCCTGCAGAGCTATTAAGCGAATGATAAAATCTACAAAACGAAATAAAGAAATTACTGTTGCAGCCCAAGCAAAAACTAACCCGAAGAGCTTTTACAAATATGACACTATTGGACCACTAATCGATTCTGAGGGCTCAACCCAAACGAACAACAAAAGCAAAGCCAAAATTCTTAATACATACTTTACTTCAGTATTCACTCACGAAGACTTAACTGAAATCCGGCAACCTCATGCTTTAAATCCTCAGAAAATCCTGCCAGATGGCATATTTACATTAGAAAAGGTAGAGAAACAGCTCAGCATTTTACACCCATATAAATCAACCGGACCCGACGGCCTTGGTCCCCGGATACTCAAAGAAACAGCCGAGGTAATAAGCGAACCTCTAAAAAAACATCTTCAATCGATCACTTGAAACTGAAATAGTTCTACAAGATTAGAAGAAGGCAAATGTCACTCCTATTTTCAAAAAGGACAACGAACAAATACCTAATAACTATCGTCCAATTAGTCTAACATCTGTCATCAGCAAAACAATAGCAAGACTACTTCAAGTCCGTATAACAAAGCACCTTAATGACCAAAATCTTAATATTGACACCCAGCACGGATTCAGGGGAAAAACGTAGCTGCCTCACAAACCTCCTTGACTTCTTCGGAGAAGTTAACCACATATACGACCGTACAAAAGCCGTAGACCTTGTATATCTAGATTTTTACAAAGCCTTAGACAAAGATCCCCACGAAAGACTCATGGCCAAAGTGGAAGCGCATGGAATACGAGGTAGCTACTCCCGATGGATACGAAACTGGTTCACTGGTCACACTCAACGCGTGGTGATTCACGATGAAACAAGTGATTCAACGCTTGTAACATCAGGAGTCCCGCAGGGGAGCGTTTTAGGCCCGCTCCTCTTCATCATCTACATCAACAATCTTGATGTCGGAATCATCAGCAAATTCGCCGATGACACGAAACCCTGTCACAGAGCATTCACCGAAAGGGACAGAGCAACTATTCAATCAGACCTCAACCGTCTTCTACAATGGACTGAAACCTGGCAAATGAGCTTCAACATTGATAAATGTTCAGTAATGCACGTTGGTGCAAATAACCGGCATTTCCAACACACGATGTACGACACACCCATTGAAACAGTCCAGCAACAAAGAGATATAGATGTCATTGTCACTGAAAATCTCAAACATGACAAACAAGTAGAAAAAAGCGTCAAAAATGCGAGCAGGATTCTTGGTTTCATTACACGAAATTTTGTACACAAGTCAAAGAACATAATATTACCCTCTATAAAACGCTAGTCCGGGCTCATTTAGAATATGCAGTGCAACCTTGGTCTCCTACCTTACAAAAAGATAATAAAATGGAAAAAATTCAGCGAAAAGCAACGAAGATGATTCCAGAACTCCACAATCTCAGCTACGAAAGATGTCTTCAACACCTTGAACTTATATCGCTAGAACAAAGAAGACTGCGAGGACAACTTATTGAGACCTTTAAGTATCTCAACTCAATCAATCTGGAAGGGTTTTTCCATCTCACTCTGGAAGGGTTTTTGGAAAGAGACGGTAACGTACGAACCAGAAATAACGGCTAAAAACTACTACTAAGAAACTTGAAGACTTCTCAAGCTATAAACTTTTTTCCCGTTAAAATTACCGCAACTTAGAACCAGATGCCAGAAAATATAGTTTCTGCTGGCACTGTGAACACATTCAAAAATTGTCTAGACAAATTTTGGATTACGAACCCCCAGTATTATATTGTACTAACCCTGTGTCCCTAACTCCTTAAGGCTAGTGTATGATTGAGATAAATACGCGTGACAAAATAGCCTGCGCGTGAGTGAAATGCGTGTTCATAACTGAATTGATTTACGTGGTTAAGGTGTGCGTTCATGACATGGATTTACTTTAGACGTCATGGGACTTGGGTATCGACCCAAGAATGGGCCAAACGGCTAGTTCTTACTGCCTTATTTTATTTTATTCTATTCTAAAATACTCTTTGAAGAATTTTGGGGTACCGCTTTTTCAGTGTCTTGAAATTTTGATACGTCGCTGAAACCGTACTTTCTAGTATTGCCCAGATGCAGTAATCGAGAGGATTTGAAATGAAGTAGGCAACATTGGATGCCAACTACTCTTGTACTTTCTTAGCTTTACGTGAGGGTGCCGAGTTTACGGGAATGACCACTGGCGTTTTTAAAATGATATTTAGCCCAAAGCAACAGTGACTGTAAGAATGTTGTTGCAGTAATTTTTCAGATTAATTTTTACGTCTTCTTCCACAAAATTCAATGGACTTGATCCAGTTTCAGTTATGACGGCCCAAACCATCTTCAGACTGACCAAAGCCTCCCCTTCTACGAATGACGACCCGGGTGTCAATCTCAACAGCCTCAGATCAAAACGAATTATTTTATACATTGAATTTTTGCACGGTATAAATTTTATTTAGTCACCGAACACAAGGCTCGGTAGCGAGCTTTCGTGCATACGCGAGGTTTTCATAGTTTTTGCAGATAACAGCTGTTTCTTTTTATGTTTGTAAGAAGAGGTCAGCGAGTCTTAGTACACAATGATGAACATAGTTTTGAGTGATAGTCTTCCCTTTTACCAGATTTCTGAGGGATATCTTTGGGTTTCTTTAGGACTAGAAATAACTAATTTCTACAAAGTAACAGAAACCAACCAAACAGCGATACAATAGAGCATTACACAATGCTTGAAAAACACATGAAATAACTTGGATGGCAAGACAGTGATGATACTTTAATAGAGCAGATAAACTGCACTGAAACCACACCTGAACAGCAAAGTGGAAAAGAGTGACAACTCACGTTGTCTGGAAAAAGACATCATCATCAACAAAGCCAAAATCAGGGCAGAGTTTGGTGATGGTGCCAGTGAAGACACGCTGCTTCTGAGCCTGAGGTTGCTGTTGCTGTGGTGGAGCTGGTTGTTGTTGTGGCTGTTGTTGTTGTTGCTGCTGCTGCTGAGGAGCTGTGGGAGCCAGACCAGCAAGACCTAGAAGGTAAATCATAAGAAAGCAACAATGACAAAAACTGAATACTTTGCAAAGTGGTTATACTACCATAAATTATGTATTGAAGCCATTGACATTTTTTCTAAACTACAATATTTTCAACTACTTTTAAATAGAAAAACAAAAACTTTTCAACATAGAAGTAAATCTTACATCAGTAAAGGTCATCACAGAGCAAAATGTGATGTATCATTTAAATGAACCTGGATAGTGAAACAGCTGTACATTAGCACACTCTAAATTGAATTAAATTTGCTCTATCCCATTCTATTAAATTTGTTGTAATCAATGCTAACTAACATTGTACTTCTTAACATAAACAATGTTATTATTAATATCAATAGCAACAATGTTCCCAATGTAATCAAAACAACAGTTCTTATCATCATGTAGACTGAAAATATTACAGCAGGGTAATCCAAAAAAAGGAACCTAGGGCACACTTTTTGTAACATTTCAAACATTCATTCACTTGCTTGTGAATAAAACAAGAACTCAATGGAAAATCAAGCAAAGAGAACACTGCATCAAAGATTGCTACTAGACAGGCCAGCTCAAGACACTCTAGAAGACCCTCATACATTAGTTTGTATGCAAGTATGCTCCTTCCAAAAGCAAAACTCAAAACTGGGTGGACCACTTTGAGAAATATGAGACCATTCAGAACATCAATATATCAAGTAAAAACTATCACCATCTCTCAAGACATCCTATAAAGCCCTCAGCCTAACTGGTCAGGAGTATTAGAGAGAGTCAGTTGACTGAAGTCTGCAATGCTCTGCATGCATGAGAAGTCAGTCCATTGGTATATCCTGGTTAAGAGTTAGCTATAGACCTTCTATCAGTCACTTACAAAAAAGTTCCAGTTCCAGCAGGAGGGAGCAGGTTTTGTATCTCAAATCTGTACCAAGGTTATCTGAAAGTGGTCTTTGGAGGCTGTGTGACCAGTTGCAAGACTGATTTTGGGTAAGCACATAATAGCCCAGACCTTAATCCTTAAATTTTTTCATATGATGCTACCTCAAGAACAGCTTATATGCAGAGGGACTCAGGAACATCACTGAAATCAAGGAAACCATCAGGAGGAAGATGAGAGCCATTTCTCAATCTATTGTAGGGATGTCTTAAGACAACTTTGAGCTGCATCTCTAAATAGTCATGTAATTAAAACTTTTCAAAAAGATTTAACTTTTCTTACTAATGCAAAATGAATAGATACACCTAAAAATGCACACCAAGCATACTGAAAACTCACCTATGTTGGGAGTAGAAGTTGGAGGAAGTCCAGCAACAGGTGGAGCTGTGAGAGTGCTGGGAAGACTAGGAAATGTGGTTGGAGGAGCTAAACCTCGAGGGGCAGGATACTGTACAGTAGCAACCTGAAGTACAATATAAGAACCTAATAGTAGTGTCATCTTTATGCCCAAAAATATTTCAAAAGATATATTATAATACTCAGATATACATGTCAAAGGTTGAAGATAAGTCACTCTTCAAACATCAAACTCAGGTAAATGTTAGAACAGTAGCTTGTGAAAAGTTTTCCAAAAATCTAAACTAAAAATGAATGTACCTGAGCCTGTTGCTGGTGTTGCTGCAAAGCCTGCTGTTGCTGAATGGTCTGATGATGTTGCTGCTGAAGAGCTTGCTGCTGTTGCTGCTGCTGGAACTGTTGCTGGAGAGGTTGGGGTGCCAGTGGTGGCTGTCCCATAAGGCTAGGTTGAGCAAGATTGTTTTGCACAAGAGTTTGAGGAGCAGCAGCCTGTGGCTGCCCAGCCATGCTGGGAGGCTGAGTAGGCTGCATGGCAGGCTGAGGCAGTCCACCCAAATTGGCTAGGCCAGGGGCCTGTATGAGGCTTTGTTGTACAGCTGCATACTGTGGCTGAGGCTGTTGCTGCTGC
This sequence comes from Trinorchestia longiramus, assembly GCA_006783055.1. Taxonomy (NCBI): domain Eukaryota; kingdom Metazoa; phylum Arthropoda; class Malacostraca; order Amphipoda; family Talitridae; genus Trinorchestia; species Trinorchestia longiramus. Next base: position 141,564 of record VCRD01000857.1, read on the forward strand.
TGTGGTTGTTGCTGAGCAGTCTGCTGCCCTGCCATAACTAGCTGGTTGGCTAGTGTTGCAGCAGCAGCAGCTGCAGCTACATTTGGATGTTGGCCAAGCAATGAGGTGAGAGCAGCCTGAGGTCGTTGCTGCTGCCATGGAGGCACCTTACCACCACCACTTCCGTACTGTGACATGACTGTGAACACACCAACAATTATCATCAAAAAGCTGAATACAAATTAAATTTAAATGGCAATACTAGAGCACAAGTTGCTACACTTTAGTCAACAACCCCTCATAGTCATCAAAAATAGTTTAAATCAACAAAATTTAAAAGAGAGAAGTCAAAGAAAAACACAAGCAAAGATACTTGTAGAAGAGGAGGCTAGGGTGAAATGATAGTCTGCCTTGTAAGATCATAGAGAGGAGGATTAAGGAAAGATAAGGCACATGAAATAAACCCACAATAAACTAAACAACTCACAATATTAATTCCATCACATGTAACTCTAGATATCCCTTAAAAATGATAATCAAAAAGGTTCAACTCAAAAAGACAGAGACTTTATAACATACCTCTTTGAGATAAGTTCAAGAATCAAATAAACCCCCTTAACTGATTTGTTTAATCACAAAAGTCATTGATATGCAAAATATTATTCAGCCATTTACTTCTTGTCTGCTATATTTAAGAGACGTCACAACGAAATACACGATGGAACATCATAATCAAGCATTGGAAAAGGAAAAGCATCAAAACTTAGGACTGAAAGAAGTTACATTGAACAGGAATGCTGCACTAGACAATTGAGTAGGAATAGCAGTTAAAAACTACATATTAAGGTTGCCCATACATGCAGTGCATTAATATTTATTCCATTGGTTGTGAAGTAGTAGTAAATTACCGAGTATGATGCATCTATGGCCTAAGCATTTATCCGCATCTAAATCCAAATGACCTAATTAAAAGAACCTATAAACTACAAATCTATCGTGAGAATAAAAACGTCATATAAAACTAAGTAAAAATTAACATTGATCAAGCAAAGGTACTCAGCGCATTCTAACATTTATGACACACACAACCACATACCAACACAAGCAGAAATTTCAACAACTAACTTATTTACAAAGATGGCCAAAAGAAACCCATACTCTGCCTTACGATCACAATAGTTACCCTAAATATTTGCAAGGTAATTTGTTGAGCATCAATACCCGTGAGACGTTTACGGGTAAGGTTTCTTTGAAGATTTATGTAAATATGAACTAATATATAGGAATATTAATTTATTGTGTTGCAGAAAAAGGCATTTAGTTTCTAGAAGAACTAGTGTAGCTGTGCCATAAAAAAGGATAGCGAATACTGTGGGAAAGATATTAAATACCTCACCGAACTCGGTATCCACGATACGGACTCGAGTATATACGGCTCTGAATACCTCTAATTCTTTTTGAAAGTGACTCAAAGAATCTTTTTAATCCGAACCACTTCCAGGTTGTTTGACAGCCTTCGACTTGCTATCAATCTACTGTCCTTTACTCCGCACATTGTTATGGAGGGTCAATTTTTGTTTCCAGTGAAGATTTTAGCCCAAAAATGTAAATGAACTTAACGAGAAAAACATGAAAAATCAGTTGTCCGCGCGTTGGGACTGTTTCCTGCCAGACCACGCGGAAGCTATTTTATAGAATAGAATGAGGCTATAGGAACAAACCTTCTGGCCCGTTCTTGAGTCGGATAATTACTTTGATAATTATTCAGTTGTTTTACCCAAGTCCATGCCGTATTTCCAGCTGCGTCAACCATGTCGGCAGCGGGATTCGAACCCGGGTCTTCCCGCTCGCAAGCATATTCGCTCACCAGTCGACCAAGCTGGTGATCTTAGGTTTAACCCACAGGCACAAGTTAGGTTTAACCCACAGGCACAAGTTAGGTTTAACCCACAGGCACAAGTTAGGTTTAACCCACAGGCACAAGTTAGGTTTAACCCACAGGCACAAGTTAGGTTTAACCCACGGGCACAAGTTAGGTTTAACCTACGGGCACAAGTTAGGTTTAACCTA
>VCRD01000857.1:144970-197764 GCA_006783055.1 Trinorchestia longiramus
GACCGTTATTTCTGGTTCTTACGTTACCGTCTCTTTCGAAGAGCCCTTCCAGGGTAACATTGTTGAGGCCATTGAGATACTTAAAGGTCTCAATAAGTTGTCCTCGCAGTCTTCTTTGTTCTAGGGATATAAGTTCAAGGCGTTGAAGAAGTCTTTCGTAGCTGAGATGGCGGAGTTCTGGAATCATCTTCGTTAGATAGCCTACGAGGTTTCATCAAATCTTTTCAATTTACGATATTTTTTCATATGGCTTACATTAAGCTCGTTGCTTAGTTCCCTTGTTGTAATGGTTAGATTTCATCCATGATAGGTTGAAATCTTTCTCAAACAAAAAAGGACGTGATACAAAGACGCCCACGAGGGGCTGTCAAGGACGTGCATGAACCCTTTCAAAAATGTTTGTGCTATGTTTGTGTTTTATCTGTAAGTCTGTTTATCCAACTTACAATGATAAACGACAGCAATGTAGATGACTGCAGAAAACTACAGTGAAAGTGAATAGAGTATTTTTTATTTTTTGAAATGTTGTAGAGTTCGGGCGTACTGTCGAGGCATATGTAAAGGGGCTCATGTGGGCGAGAGTGTTATCATGTTTAATGTTGAATCACAGCTGCAATCCCGCGGTTTCCTCGCTGTTCGAAAGTTTACTTGTCGGTTGAGACAGAAACGTGGGCGTTTCTCCCATGATCACGTTAAACCTACGGAAGTTTGAACCATCGAAACATCCGTAAATCTGTTGTGCCACTAAGATATTGCACTTATTTTAGTATTAACTTAGAGACGACTACAAAAAATGTAATTAATTTTAGTAGTAGTTTGAAATTGATTTTATGTCAATTTCTCGCCGTTAGAAACTATAAACTAAAATTTAAATAGTTTTTTGGGGACAAATTTAAATTGTGACTCACTCAGAGAGAACCCTCTCAACGATGCAGGCGTGCCTTACCGAGGATTCATGTTCGTTCCGACATAGTGGTGTATACACTGTTGTCCCCCGTCTTTTGCTATTTCCTATTTAAAAATTTCCTATTATTCCCTGGTCTCTGCTCTGGTTTTCTAAGTAACACTCTTAAGTTTTAATTCAAGCTTTGATGTTCGATCTGACTCTGAGGTTTCTGAATAAAACTCAAATCTACGAAGACGATTTCATCTCTACCCTCAAAGCATAGCCTACGGGCGCAGTAAGAAACAAAGGCTGCACTCATAACTAGTAGTCTCGGTATTGCGCAAAGCGTCGATATTAAAATGGGAGTATTAAAAAAAAGAGCACAACAACATGAAGTCTCGCGTACCCCCATAGTGGTGACCCCAGAGTGGCAATAATTTCATTTCTTGTAGTCGTCTCCAACGTAATACTAAAATACGTACGATGTCATAGCTGTACCACAGATCCAAGGAGAAAATTTATGTTATTTCTATCGCTAAACTCACTTGATCATAATTACGACACTGTAGCATAATTTGAAACATTTTATGACAATATTGAAAACCTTGTTTTCAGCATCTATATTTAGGTGTTCCTTATTTTAATAAATTTAAAGTTCTGGGGTTTTCAAATATTCGTTTTGATATAAAAAAAATTGTGTTTAAATTATTAAAGCGATCAGGCAATTATTCGAACAACACTGGCAAATCTAACATATATCTAATAGTATATCTTACACTTTGGAGGCTTCTGAAGACATATAAAATACGGGAACGACTAAAGCTTATCTGTTAAATGACCACAAACTTTTTACACAATCACACGATCAAGGACACAGTATTTAAAATCACCCTGCTCTTAATCTTGCACAACATATCTTTCAAAAATCATAGTCTTTTTTTACCTATCATTTCCCCCTATTCTCATAATGAACGGCAAAAAGTGCTGTTTCACAGTATATATTGAGTGAACTAAGGCATGCATGCTGTCACCTTCGTTTTTATACCAGGAAACAAATCACGCACTGCACTAATAATAAGATATGAAATCTAAAATCAATCTAATACTGAACAGCCACGCCTACAATTCTGCAACGGCTCTTCTACTAACTTTCAATAGGGCTTCATTTAACCCTGCTACGGTCATATTTTATTTCTTACGCTTCCCTCTAATTTATACAGGGTGTTCGACAATATTTATAAATAATGTAATTTAAATATTTATAATTATTAAACCTGTACATATGATGATAATTGATTTCTCTTTCAATTGGGCTAACATTAGCAGCCACTTACGCTCCATTGCTATCACCACTGACTGTCATAACTATTCAATGACAGCTAAAATTACTTCACCAAATTTGTTCTGCTTCAATTCATTTTCATCATTCGTAGCTTGCTTTCCCATGCCGTTGTTTCTTTTTCTCGCAATGATTTTGAAAAAATTTCTCTTGTTTGCTTGAAAATTCTCCCCTAACATCTAACGCACCTCTAAATAACCTACCTTTTTGCATCTCCCCATTCGTTTCACATTCATATTATTCATGCAGTGCGCATTTCAATGTATGCGAGGTTATCCTTTGTTCACAACTTTTTAACAATATTCCAGTACTTACTTACATCTGTCTCTCAGACTCTTTCTTCCATTTCCCTACACACTCCATCAGTCGCTCAATTACAAATATAAACGCATTTTCATCCCCACTTTATTAATTACTTCAACAACCTTTTCCTTCACTACACCAAACAAAACTTACTTTTTCTATCATATATTAAACTTCAGCGACATATACTAAATTCAACAATTCTCGTACGTCCGAGTTAGTACCCTAGTCGTTATTTGTTATTTTATTGAATTTTGAAGTGTTAAAAAAGGAAAATACAAAACCAGTTTGGAGCAAGAGCAGTTTACTATAAATTTATTGAATCTGTTATCGAATATCTAGTGAAATGTAACGTAGTAGTTGGAAAACATGTTGAACATTTAATCAATTACTTTTAGCTTCTTGTGCAGCGTAGTTCCTCAATTTCGCATTTAGGATAAAACCATATAAGTAATGCAATACTATTTGCTACAAAAAGATAGTAGTTGAACCACGGTCAGGCTTCTTACTCGAGGGGTTGGTAGGTGATCATGCGGGCAAGAACTGCGGTCAGAATTGCGTTGTAGTCGCAGCCGACTTCGTTCTGCTCCCAGTTCTGGCGTTCATCAGTGTAGCCGTCATTCTGATCGCAAAAAAAGGAACAAATAAGGAGAATAGTTGTAAACTATGAAAAAGATTTTGAATGGGTGATTTTTACACCCCATGCCGGTAAATTGTGACGGCATTTGTTGCGAGATATTTAGGAATTAGATCTCAGCAAGATAATGTAGAAGCATATAACTCGATAGAGCACCATGCTGGAGGAAGGATACATAAACCATTATTATTGTTAACTCATATAGTATTTCCTGCACTATAATTCCTCATTTAGAATGATGAGATTTGGCCCATGATTATTACTTCAAAATGTAAGAAGAAGAACATTCTTTACACAAGAAATCCTAATAGCCTTTACATTGACATGACTACAATATTAAATTGATACACAAGAGAAAAGAAAACATATTCAGATAATCATGATTTTCCCACTGGCTCGTTCTAATTTGTTTGAATTTTCAGTAAGTGTAAGGTATACTTATTTACTGTGTTTCCTGGTCAGTGAAAAAATCAGTAATACAAACTAATAAATACAAAAATAATTCCAGCTCCCCCTTTATTTAGGTTTTGCTTTTTTAAATTGTAGAAGCACGGGATCTTTGGGTTCCTACGTTCTTGATGAGCGTAAATAACTTGGCTTGCTGAATGAGTATCGAATGGTGAACCCATTTCTAAGCTGACAGTGAGCATACAAGCTAGCCACGATGCGACAGTGTGCACTTCATAACATGTGTCATACAACATCCTGACTGCACTCCTCCAGCTACAAAAGAACTTTTCGAATTCAACCAGGCCCATCTGACTATTTTTCTCCCTGGTGGAAGAAGAAAAAATCACTATTATTATTAGAATTCTTACCTTATATAAACCGAAAAGAGAATTATCTTTAAGTACATATCGTTGCAACAAATTTTGCTGATTGTGTCAGTTCTCGCACAAACAGCCGTAAGGAACGCGTCGATTTCAATTTAATTCTGGACAAGTTCTAATATTTGCAAACTTAGATTATGCTGGGGGACAAATGAAGCACATCTCACCTCATCAGGACCACCGACCAAAGCGCCGTACAAAATATGTGGGTTGGGATCAGGGGAGTTGCCGTAGTCCCACCCGCATGGGGTGCCGAGGTCGGGGCACGAACTGAGGAAAGAAACCCCAGGTCAGACTGTGTATCATAGGTTCCTTAAACAAATTTAGGCTGTTATTATTCTAGCTAACAAGCGTAAATATTTTCCATGAAACTAATCAGTCTTCTTCTTGAAAATAATCATGAAAACATATCGTGAATCAATTTGTATTCTAGGTTCATTTCAAAACAGCTATTGAAATTCTAGGTCGGAATAGTTATAGAAATAGCGTCAATCTACTTTAAACTTTGTTCTCTTGCTTCTAAAACACCCATTTCCTTGTTGAAGAAATTTCTTATTGGTCTATGAGGAGAAAAATTCGTCCAAGTTTCAAGCTGAAAATAAACTACAAAATGCCGATGTAGTCACCACTGGATAGGAATAATTCACTATTGGATTGTTATCACACCGCAAAACGCTGGACCGTCATGTGTTGCTCATTTCTGGCATAAGCTGCACCAATGGCCGGGTATCTGACTTCACTCTCAGGTGTCACGCGTGTACGTATATCAGAATGGAATTTTTCTACTTGAAATACGTTAAATCTTTCTTGTGTTCTGCTCCATGTCCTCTATGAATATCAACCTATAAAATACAGCAGTTTTTTAAAGCATATCCTTTTTTATGTGAATGGAAAGCCATGCAGCCATTGTGGCTGTCACGATATCACTCACGAAAACTGCCTCTGAAGTACAGTATGTGACTCCTGTAGTAATAATACAGAAACACTAGCCTCAGATTTACGCGAAACGAGCTAGCACCGGCAACAAAGCCCATGTCCGGGTGAAATGGAGATAGTTATCAACTAACTTCAGTGATATGATACTGTATTAACTGATAAATGATCATTAACACGTTGACTCCGAATTGGTACGTATGTGTACCCCTTAGGTTAGGTTCTGTAATTTTTCAGATCCTTCTAGTGACCATGCGTACAAAGTGAAGTTTTACACCAATCAGGCAATCGGAGGCAACGTGTTAAGTAGTAGAACTCACGCAGCTCTGTGATGGCAGTGGGTGGGAGGATTGTTACCCACGCCGACGACATAGGAGCGGCTCAGCGGGTTGGTGCCCAGAGCGTAGTTCACCTGGCGCTCACCAAATTCAGTGTTCTCGTAGACATCGATGCCGAGTTCAACTCCCTGTAATTAACGATAAATTGTGTTATTTGTATTATTGGAAGTATATAAATTCGTACTAACATTTTGCTTCCATACTGGTTGGTAAAAAACTATGGCATTATAACCTCGAAGTAAATTCCTTCAAGTTTCCATCTATTGAACTAAATCTGACAACATATCATATGATATAAATGGATAGTGCATTAAAAAATGTCTATTAAAAATGATTGTTAGAAGCACCGAATGTAGTAGAACTGAAGCTTATTATTTCATGTGTCCGTCGTCATAATATGATACTTTGTATTATCGATTTACATTTTAACTTTTCATGAGAGGTATCTATCCTTTTTGACCGTTTTATTTCAGCGCATCTAAAGATCTGGAAGCTTTCATCTACCACACAATCTTCATATAAGAGTGACCCTCTAGAATACATACATTTACAATGTCGTCACTTTCGTCTCGTCTTTTGTTATTGCTGTCTTATGCAACTCAAAAAGCGCTTGAATACTTGTACAATTTTGCATGGCAAATTTTTCTGTGTACGTCATTACAATACTTAACGGTTTGATTTTGTATTTAACCCATCTCTTTTGTCAGGCCTAACTTTCAGACATCACACCGTTTACACGATTGTTTGTTCGTGTCTTGTATTTTTGTAGTCAAATAAAGCTCAATAATTAATTAACGATAAAAATAGAAGATAATATTATTCAGAGGTGCAACGTAAAAGTTTTTTGTTTGTATGTATAAACCACTACATTCTGACCCTGAAGGCAATGAAGGCATGGTTGAGGGCGTATCGAAGAGATCCCCAGTGCTGGAAATAATGCAGGCCTCCTGGAGTTGTCTGGGTGTTTCTCAGCTCTTGCAGATTTGACTGCAGCTGATTGACATAGTTTCCCCCAAGAAGTTCGGCGAACAGGGCCTGAAAGTATGGAAAGTAATAATTACAATTTTTCTTAGATTATTGTACTTAGTACTCATTATTAAAAGTATCCGTGATCAACGTATTTGCAAATAAAACTAATAGCATTCATAAAGTATTACCGAAAATAGCTGAATAACTAAAAAAAATCACTCACAATGCAGCCAGATTTCTTGTTCTCCCAGCTGAAGCTCGCCCCATAAGCAATGTCAAACTCAGAGTACAGCTGTTCAGCCAGAGCTCGGTAAGAATCATCTCCTGTAGCTCTGTACAACCAAATGGCGCCCCACGTCAACTCGTCGCCGTATCCGAATGACCTGTTCAAGCCACATAATTATTACAAGGAAATATTTCGTTGAAACATGATTTTTGTCATAAGAAATCATATATCTTACAAATAATATTACCAAATAAAAATATAAATAAAAATAGAAGCTATACAAGCCTTTCCTCTTCAGAAATTTAATCTCCTACTCAGTCTGAAGTTTTTTCCATTTTGGCAGCGAATGAAATGCAAAAGTTAATAGCGACTGAGAATCTTACACGTAGAAATCAGTGGCCTCGGGCAGGGAGTTGGTGTAAATCTCCCTGTAGTTGTTAGCAAAATCAAAGAGTTCCTTTGCGGCATTCAGAAGGGTGGATGCGTACCCAGGATCACTATTCTGTAAAAAATAGTAATGCTTTATTCAAATGATTATCTATTTACGAAGTTGTAAACATTGATTTACCGAAATTGATTGTACAATTTATCATCATTTTGTTAACACGTTCATCAATAATTAATAGGGTACGTCGTCACAACGTTTTGTCATTAGAAAAAATCATCTGGAAACTGCATCAGTACATGAAAAGCTTCGAAAAATCAGAGGAGACTTGTATTCTAACAAGAACTGCAAATACTGAGATGGCTTAATTTTAAGATCATAAAATTTAGTACGTACCTGACGTAAAATCTATCTCAACAACAGCAACGACAGTGATAATAGGAGTAAAGTAAACAAATAATAAAGACAAAAATAATATTAATATTATAATAATAAATTATGTTAGTGGTTGGCAGTTGCTGTGGGATGCGTCAGTAGGAGGTGGTAGCCGGTATGCCTGTAGGTGTAGAGGTTAGGCACTAGTATCGAATAAGCAGTCATGGACCAAACTGTCTAGCACTGCCAGCACTCGATAATTTCAGAGGACGCGTTGTCCCGAACTGACATGGAACTAGCTAATGAGAGGAGAGCTGAAAAACGATATGGAGGGTAACGATAAAACGATATGGAACACAAGAAACAAAGTACCTAACGCCAAAAGGCGAGCGGAAAATATTACAGATTCTAAACGAGTCGATCAACCACGTAGTTGGCGAGTCAGCGCTAGAGCAGGAGGAATATGAGAGACGGCACGACTAAGTTGCAAGAATCCTCCACTGGTGCCTCTGGAAAAAGTGTGAACTACCCAGCGAAGACCACTGGTACCAGCACGAGCCGCAGACCGTGGTTGGGTATGACGAAGTGAAGATGCTGTAGAACATGTTGATTCACACCTACAGACCCATCTCAGTAAAACGACCGGACATTGTAGTCTTCTTCAAAACCCTAGGGAAGCCAGTGATCGTGGGTGTGGTGGTTCCGTACAACTCACGAGTCGTTGACAATGAGGCGGAAAACAATCCTCAAGTACCAAGACCTTAGAATAAAACTCGCACAAATTCACTACATCAAGTTCGTGGTAGGCCCAATCGCAGTTGGGGCGCTGGGAGCTGCAACTTGAGCCTTGAAAGCCAACCTAAAAAAACTATAGGCTGTGACTCGCTACCCGCAGACCTCTTACCACCGTAGTCGAGTGGTATGCGGCCCGTGTTGTGTATCGGGTCTCTGCTTCTGCAGAAAGACTGCGTGCGGGTTCGAAACCCGGCAATGAATACGAGCTGTTTCTCATTTCACGCCGTGAGCTCGCACTTATCGGTAAGACCTCAACTCATCGCCCATGGACACATCCCAGGATCGTCGCATGGAGCTCACCATCTTCCTTACTCTAAGAATGTTAACATTAAGAATTTAAAAACCAATGCACTAAATGTCTATGTACTGTGTACTTGATTGGAAATAAAGATTGTTTGTTTGTTTGTTTGTTTACAGAAAACAGTTCTACTGGGAACTGCCCATATCCTCTGGAATCCACGCAACTAAAACCCAGCGCCCCGAGAGGAAACCCTGACTGTCAAACCTAGAACCCTTCTCCAACCCTAGCAGAGTGGCAGTTGGAGGGTAGTGACGTCACAATGGGTGGCCTAATACCTAGGCTTCTGGAGGTAGCCCCGCACAGAAGCCCAACAGTAACATACCCGCATCAAGCTGGGAAAATTGTCAGACGATAATAAAACAATTCCAATTCCAATAGTAATAATACTGACGACAAATAATGAAGTAACCATAACATTCATATTGACATTTACAGTAAATAGCTTCATTCTCCACCACTGGTTCCTAACCTGGAAAACGATGGAGGCAGCAGCAAGGCCAGCTGCAGACTCAGCAGCAACTTCTGAACCTGTTCGTGAGGTAAATTGTGTGTTATGAGTTTACAACGCATAAATAATTGACCTAATACCCGAAATTTTTATAGACTTGTATGAATTTTTATTTTATAATATTTCATCTGCTATTCAGTAATACAGGTGCTCGTCCGAGCCGTACTGTAATTTCTAAAGTGTACTGCAATTTACTAACTTGAACGTTGATGCATATTGTTCGTAAACCATAATAGTGCCTTAATTATTTTTTAAGTAGAACTCTTTTCGCTGTAGAATACAAGTACTAATACTCACCGCATAAATATCATGAGTAAATATCTGTTAAATGAGGATTGAAAACTAAATTTTATGAACATTGTCCTCTTGAATTGGCTTTTTGTAAAATCAGTTCATAATACAAGACGATTTACCAACGAGTTGCAAATTACTGAGACGTCATATGAACAAAATCTATGAAATGTCGAATGCTGTAGTGAACTATACTAATTTTTAGCGTAAACTTTTGATTTACAACTGCAAGGAAACAACCAGGCAAAAATCAGTCTAATAATTTGTAACACGTAAGAGTATGCGAAAATGTTTAAATTTTCATTACGACTGAAGTCTAAGGCACAGTCAACGGGAAGGGGGGAATAAAATGAGGTATTTACCTGGACTGTTCTCATCCAGTTTGAAGGAAGGTCTCGCCATTGTCATATCTTCAGGACGCCCCCATGCCGCGTGATCGATGTCGCCATCTCCAACCTGAAGACGACAAACGTACGTGAACGACCTTAGTTCAGGATTCTAATACCATGCATGTCGTTCCTTGAAATGTTTTGAAGGTATTGTACTCGATAATAAGGGATTTTTTAGGGCTCTAGTAGGGCTCGGTAATAAGGGATAGGGCTCAGTCATTCCCAGCTTTTAGGCTGAAGTTCCAGTCGCTTCATCGGTACATCGAGAGCAGGAATTTTATCTCTGAAGAGAAAATTACGCAAGATATCATTCTTCACGGAACGTAATAATAAAATGGTAATGACATACATGGTATTTTATCGAACTCAGAAATGTATTTGATGGAGGAAGGGTTTTGTCATTTACTGAAGGAGAATTCTCTGTTGTGTCGTTCTCGACTTGTCAATTCATAAAACTTACTCCCTTCTTCTACTAGTCGCAACTTTCAGTGTTAAAGCATTGTACTGTAGCAGGAGATTGAACCTGAGCTAACGCAAGTAGATCACTCAGTCGCCAAATTGATTCTCTCCCACTAGAAGATGATGAAAATCTAATAGTTCGATTATCAATTGATGGAAAAATAAGTATTTTATAGGCTCGAATTGTGTGTGTATTCAACAAGTTGCTGGTGGTTCCCAGGAAACAAAGAATGGTAAAATCTCAATATCTTTATATAAGAAAAGGTACTCTAACTTATGACATAAGAAAAATCAGATCTAAAATCCATTCATGGTAATTTTTAAACCAAACCAAGAAATTCTGCAAACTAAGCAGTCCTGTGTGCGAATGATTTGTTGATAACATGTTTGATTTTTCAAATTTGCATCGAGTATAACAGTATTATTGTTATATCATAATATTTCTGTCAAATTTATCACAACTTTTTTATTATTTATTATTTTTGAAGTTCTTTGAAGAAGGATATACTTCCCTGAACTCAAGTTTCGTACTGTCAAACTTCAACTTTAAAATACAGTAGCTCTGTATTCTGAATTGATAGTTAGTTATTTAATTTATATAATTTATATTATTCTCCCAGGTGATAGTGAGTGGCTTTTAAGGTATAAAAAGACTTGGTCGTGCCAAGTCAGTTTATATCAACTGCTGATAGATGCATACCTGTGCCCAGATGGTGTTGGGAGCAGTGTGAGCCTTCAGTATGAAATCTGTAGCCCATCGGATGGTTTTTTCCCCATAACTCGTTTGCCCTAATAGATGAAAAATGATGTTAGTAAGAGCGACATTTATGATTTTCCACAATCAAAAATCCTAAGTTTTTTATATTTGCAAAGAAATGAGCAACTGCTGTACCGCAAGCAATTCAGCGTGACGTATAACTCACCAGCCTGGGTGTAAGCGTTCCCGTACGCAATCATGCCCCACGATAGAACTGTGACCGTGTAGCCGAGCGGCAGACCAAACTTCACAAGATCACCAGCTGCACGTACGTCACAAAAGGTATTACGCATTATTGTACGTACGTAAATTACAGTAGTTATACAAAACAAAATAATTAAATTGTAGAACACGATGTGGTTGCCAAAACAGGTATTATAAAACATTCTACGGAGAGTTTGTTACTTTGATTCATCATAAAAAATGCTCAAAATATCAGAAACAGAGACTGTTTGGACAGTTTAATGATGATAGACACCATTGACATAAATTAATCATGATGTTTTTTAACTTGCTGTATTTCTTTTACTTCTGGAGTCTGGTTATTTCACTAGTGTAGTTATACATCTCTGCACCTCAAGTACACCTTTCATGAAAAACATCCGTCTTCTCAAGTCTCGAGCCAAACCCCGCTAGGAAATAATTCAGTCAGTAACCTAGGCAATAATTCAGTCAGTGTACGATCAAATTTTCCGATTTAGATTGCATTATTCATTATAAATATTCATTGTATACATAAATATTCATTATAATCATAGAAAATGCTCAACTGATGGCACACAATTACACGTACTTTGAAGACATGTAATAATCTTTACAGGCAAAAGTTACAAGTGAAAACATTCACGGTGTTTATAATTGGTTCAGACGATACAATCAATAATTCTTCTTCATACCCACGGTTTTGTAATCGAAAATAAGGATCTTTTATAACCATGAACGATTCTAAAGCTAAGCTCCCACTTCCACATTCCTTAGCCACTGAAAATACCAAAACGTTTTCATATAGTTTCAACATTTTTGTTATTTAGATTCTTTACATTAATTAGCTAAGGAATCACTGCAAATCAGTTTTGACTAGGGTGACAATCTTTGTAATTGGCCTTTTTGTTTTCTAGCTCCTTGCTGATTGCTCGAAGCAAAACTAACTAATGTCTCACCATCATAGTATCCTCCTTCTAAGTCAACACCGTTGTCAGATCCATCATTCAAGGCAGAATCCCCTCGCCATTCTACCCTCTGATCAGAAGGCAGATATCCAGAGCGGTTTGCTTCATAAAATACCAAAGCGTGACACAGCAGCTGCACAATTTAAATACGATGTAAATATCAGTTTCAGTCTCAAAACTTTCTTCAATATTATAACGCAATGCACAGGAAGAATTTACCGCTACCTCGTCTTCAGTAAAGCTAATTTATGCAGACGCAACCAAATATTGCATTCCTGCTTGTCACTCATGCATCAGTAAAACCTTGTACGACCTCAGTAAAACCCTGGGAGAACGAGAGAAATATTTTCATTTTATCCCGAGTGTTTCTTAAATAATGAAAAAAAAATTATTCTCTATGAGTTGCGTGAATCTGGATTATATTCTCGTCTAGAATTTAAAAATACGCAGATGCCTTTACAATAGGGTTGATCCTGGTTATTGTCTTACATAGAATTCAAAAATACGTAAATGCCTTCACGAAATCGTTCATAATTCAGTTTTATTTTTAAAACGAATATCAAACTGTACATATTTTCTTTGAATAATAATATGTTATCTATGCTGAAAGAGCAAGGTTTCCCACATTTAGCATTAAATTTAATAACTAATGACAGAATACCCGTTTGTTTACAATCAGCAAAGTAAAAATCTTTAACTTGAAGTAAAAGTCTCGTTGAACAATTCGAAGTAATTATAATAAAACTTTAACTTAATTTTACAACACATAAGCATAAATAGTATGAATTAAGGCATGATTAACGATGAGGGACATTGTTAGGTAAGACTTCAGTAGTTTGAACAGCAGTATGAAAATTACGTACATGGAGCAGTGAAATTATGCCTAAGCACGTTAGCGTCTCTGCAACCATTACCCTCCTGTAGTAATTACCCCCCTGTAGTCATTACCCCCCTGTAGGCATTACCCCCCTGTAGTCATTACCTCCGTGTAGTTATTGCCTCCCTGTAGTCATTATCTCTATGTAGTCATAACCTCCCTATGGTCATGACATCCCTGTAATTATTACCTCCCTGTAGTCATAAGGGGATCCTCCATGAGAGCCGCAGTAGCCAACTGCTTCAGATCGACTACAGCCTGTAACAGCGGATGCATGAATTTATAACGTACATATGTAGTGTGAATATTTTCAAGCACTAAATTTTAGTACTCTATTATTTATGTTATCTAATTTTTTTTGGTTATTATGATTCAATTTTCAAAGGCACAGAACAAGAAGCATGAAGCGAAGGACATTAATTTCTCGCTACAATAAAAAATGTAAATGTTTTGTTAGCTGCAGTAAAATACCCTAATCATATTTATAATCGCTTATAGCTAATAAATCGCAATGATGAAAAGACTATTTGGATTTAATTATTTATTTTTCAGGTACCATCATAAATGAATAAATGAATTTCATTTGAAATAAATACCATCAAAAGAAATAGGTATAACTGAGAAAGTTTTAATAGCAGGACAAAACAAATACAGCTTTGTTATGGAGATAAAAACTGGTTTGTTTCGGTTGTAATGCGTATTTTCTTAATGATTATGGCTTTCAGATGTTCAACCTTAACTTATGAACATTCATGTGCTCCTATGACCATGCTATGCATCCCCTTGGATAATGTTTCAGGTCTGATAGCATTAATTCAGTAACATTAATTGATTTTATGAAATTTTTGATCCTCTATTAAATAGTGTACTCGTTCTTTCCGACATCTAAAATATTTTGAGTCACGTCAGTTTCTTTTCTGATCCTGTAATACTGATATATGAAACAGCATATAGAATTTAGAATTCCTATATTATACTGCATAAAGAAGGTATATACTATAAGTCAGGCATGTCAAACTCAGTTTGGCTCTGGGGCAGGATCCAGACTTTCTGTTCTCAGGTGGGGCGGATCAGTAAAAGAATGTCAACTCCAACTATTTAGCTTTGTTTTTCAGTACTATGCTTTATCATTCAGCCTACATTTGTAGCCTACCCTACATATTATAATCAAGTGAACATACGGCCCGCGGGCCGTATGTTTGACATGCCTGCTATAAGTGATGTGTATATGTACGGTACATCACGGGACGCTTAATACCATACCTTGTATACTTGTACGTACCTCAGTCATTAAGACAATTGAAAGGTGATTTTTCACTTATTTCGGTCGCTATCAATAGATAATCACTGAAGATAAATTGTACTATAACTCGTTGCAGACTTGCTTCGTTAAGAAATAAGAAATCATAGATACAAATATGCTGCTAGCAACGAGTTACGATTGTTTATTCGTGTTCCCTCACAACGTTATTGATAGCTGGTTGATCAACATTGCTACCATGAAACAAAATTACATTGTGAAGACATTTTGACAACAGATTTTTACGTTTGACGTTATCTGGAGAAAGAAAATGTATTCGTTGCTTCATAAAATTTCTTCTTTATCATGGCGACTACCTGTTTGCGACGCTTTACTTGCACGAGTTTGCTAAACAAAATTATTCAAATAATCAAATGGCACACCTCGGTGCTCTCTCCTAATAGCAGAGGATGTGAACTGGAATCCTGAAAACTACAGACTACTTTCGACAGTATCAGTTTTTGTCTGAGCGCTCACATAAGGTGGGACCTCTGTCTGGTCGTCTAAAATGAACCGAGCTCTACCTCATGCTCTATCGCAGCTAGAGTTTATAAGTTGAGTTAGTTTATTTTATCATTTAGTTCATCACAGCTGACTACAGGAACTTCTGTTTACGAGGACTTATTCTTACTTTGAGGCGTTCTGTACTGTTTGGTAATATGTACTAGGAGACTTGAATACACACGAGTATTCTCATTTAGAATGAAGGAATAATGAGTGTTTTTGAATTTTATTCTTTGTTCAACGAGCTTGTAAATTTCTTCTGATACTCTTTAATACTTCAAGCTATAATTTTAAAATTGAGAACTTAAAATTATGGATTATGAAGAGGATTAAATTGCGAACATAAATAAATACACACCATGATACTAGAATAAACATTTGAGAATATTTAAGGACTTAATTAAGAATTTCTTTTGATTCTATTTCCTACAGAATTATTATAAAATCCCTTGGAGCCGCTGCGTACAAGTATTCTTCAACTGCCCATTGTGGTTTGTCTCCCAATTTTTTCTATCATTTATTAATTAATTATTTTCAATTTAAAAATGAGGGTAACAAACATAATTCATCGCTACTTATGACCTGTCCTCTGCAATTTGTAACTGAAAGTTAACTACTTGATTAAAATTTAACATTATTCACCTGAAGATGGAGACTGTGGTTGAGTCTTAAATACTCGAACATTAAAAGCAATGTTGTCTTCAAAAAGATTTCCAACCCAACTCTGTGTATCATAATATATTGTTTGAGCGCTGTGATGCATTAAAGTGTGAAGAAATATGTCTGGAGAATGCTACTAAATCTCTGATAAAAATTTTCCGATATATTCCATAAAATAGTATATTAAAATAGTACATAAAATAGTAATTGGAAATGACCCATGTCGTTATGTTGAAATCACATCATCGAGATCATTTGATGTGTTGAAATCCTTATCATGTGATATGAAATCATCAGAACATAGAGTAATTGTCATTGTATGATGTGTAAACTATACGTTCAACGAAATAGCTTAGCATTGATTTTGTTGAGAATTGAGTCAGTGCGTACACTCACCCGCCACAAGGAGAGCAAGAACGAAAAGCGCCTTGTACTGCATTTCGATGAGTGACATCGAGCAACGAAGACCAAACGTTTTATTAAGACTTCTGGCCAGGTGTAAAGGCTCTCAGGCAAGAATATTCAGAAATATTGAGTCACTGAAAACAATGAAAGTTTTGGGAACAAGTCAGGTGCTGTGAAGACGTCAACACCGTCACGTGTAACGAAAATGACGAAGGCCAAATCGGATTCTTGTATCTATGAAGAAAATTTCACTAATTGGATCCTCAATAACCCACTACCCTCACCTCAGCTTTTGAAAATGAATTCTATTATTCAAGAAAATTTAGTTGGTGAAAAAATTAAAACTACATTTCATTTCACAGAGCTGTACATTTTTCACTGTTTTACTATACCTGAGGATATGATCAAATGAAAAGTAAAAATTGCACAAACTGGTTTTCAAGCTTAAGTTTATTTCTCCACCAATTTCCCAGTTCGATAGTTCTTACATTGTAAAGTTAGAAGTTGACTAGGCATGCAAATGTCTTGAGTTGATAATTACAGATTTGCGCTGTGCGCATTTCTCATAGACAAGTTCCAATTCCACTAAGCAATTGATTTTTACTAAGTGATATTCTAGTGCTGTTTTAATACTTTAAAATACTTCACGGGATCATTTACAAGCAGATTCTTAGGATTTCCGAATCAAATAAAATATGCGTGAACGAAAGCAACCGTAAAAAATTACAGCTGCTGGTACTTTGCGCACATTGTCAACTGTTGTGATTTTCTCCTCCATACATCTTCCATTGCCTTTTCTTTCCTGATAGATTACTTGAGATAAACCTTTTTGGTCTTAACCTGTTTCAGTATTAATTTAATTTGTGTAATTTGATAGGATTCATTCGAAATATTTACATTTTAGTCTTCCTAAAGTTTAAATAATACAACGATAAGAGGATAGCATGGGAAGATTCACAGCAGACCTCAAAAATTATAAAAATCTTTACAATAACAAACTACGTGCTAACGAGGACACACACACAACCATCGAATGTCCTGACGGTGTATTTTATATACAGTTTAATAAACGCTCAAAGGGCTGTGTAGAGTAAGTATGATGGAGCTCAGGTATTGTTCCATTAAATATCCACCGGTATGTTGTAACAATATTATACCATACAGTACGTTATTTATTAAATTCTAATAATTTATCTTTCCGTCAATGTAGGAGAACACCTTGAACTCAGCGTGTAAATGAGAGAACTGCGATATCTTTTCCTGGGTAGACGAGTAATTCCTCTGATAAATCGTTTAGCTACACGAACTGCAAAAAATCCGTGTACCTTATAAATTAAGAACAATAAAAAGAGAATTCAGTTTCGACTGCAATGAATTTTGGCCTTGAAAGACTGAGTGCATATGATGGTGGCATCGTTGAGGGCTTGACTACTTGCACCGTTATCGGGAGGGAGTGCGGTGCAGTGCAGTGCAGGCCAGAGGAAGTGCGGTGCAGGCCAGTGCACCAGCAGTGGCCTGGTGCTCGATAACACTTGTCCGCTAGTCGAGCGCGAGGATTGGTGTCGCTGCTGAAATCTCTTAAGCACTATCTTCGAAGAAAGTATTTCCACTACGAAAAATAATACAATTTTAACTATCATTCATGATGCAATCAGGTTGTATTCATTTTTCAATTTTCTGGTATGCTTTGGATCAATCTTGTTATTCTTGCTCCCTCTTTGATACAGCAAGACAACGTGCCATATCACAGGATGTATACTTATGTTCAATACTAGCTTTTTGATAATACACTAATGTACAAAATAAAAGAAACAAAAAGGAATTTCTCCTTCTTGTGCTTATTTCACT
The DNA here is from genome assembly GCA_006783055.1 of Trinorchestia longiramus. NCBI lineage: Eukaryota > Metazoa > Arthropoda > Malacostraca > Amphipoda > Talitridae > Trinorchestia > Trinorchestia longiramus. Next base: position 162,455 of record VCRD01000857.1, read on the forward strand.
ACAAAACAATATTAGGCACTGGTAAAATATAAAAAATAAACAAATAAGCATTGTAACGTCAGATTTCGATCAAATAACAGGCAAAATTTTTTTTTCCTTTCAGTATGTATGCAATTTAGTCATCTCATCCTCAAGTATCAATACAGTTTTGAGAACGAAGCGGTAAGCTGTGAATAAGTGCACTAACCTTATTTAGAAGAATTAAAACCTACTTTTTCAGATAACACGCAAGTCCTGGAGAGTGATTGGTGCATGATGATTTGAAATGACTCGTCTCCCTTGCACATCCCACACATGCTGTCGGATTTATGTCAGGAGAGTTGGCAACTGTGATCAGTTTCCAGGAAGACATTTACCATTTGTTCTCTATGAACTCAAGTATGATATCACCCATTGGCAGGAAGTCTGGACTTACCATCTAGAAACAACTAAACATGAGGAACTAAGATTTCTTACCGATACCTAGCAGCAGTTGAATCTTGCTAGTTTACCCTAGAACTTCATGGAGAAATATTTGTGTGGTTATCGCAATACCTGCTGAGAGCAATACCACTATTAAGTTACCACCATATTGACCTCTTTCTGCAATTTTTGGAAGTTGATATGTATCGTGTTTCTGGTTCTCTCTAGGGACGAGTTTATCGAGAATCACTCTGAAGACAAACTCTGGATCCATCCGTAGAGAGGACATAACCATACTGTTTGATCGTCCAGTGAACATGACCACTCTAAAAGTTTTCTTTTTTAAAATACACACAATACATATATGCACAGTATAGCCGGTCTCTTACAATAAAGACCTCTTTGTATTAGCTACGATGTTTGCTCCGATTCAAACCATGAGTATGGCTACCATCCTTAGCCCCATTAACAATTGTTAGCTAAATCTGCTTGTAATTAATAATAAAATCTCGTTTTATAGTATTCCAGCATGATGAAAGTATGGCCTGTGTTGCTGCTGGTGGTTTTAGGATTAGAGCGAGCTGCTGCAGACCTGCCGGTCGAGTGTTACTTCAGTGACATTATAGGCACGTGGAGTGTCATAGAGTCAGCACGAACAGGAAAACCTGGTCTGTCATGTGACGAAGTCGGTAAGTGTTCAGAATTCACATTGTATATAAAATGAAATTTTGACTGGGAAAAATATCAACCTAAAATAGAATAAGGTAATTGAAATGAGCCGTTTGGTCCATTCTTGGGTTAATACCCAAGTCCCACGCCGTAAATACCCAAGTCCTATGCAGTGTGTACCTCATAGTTGTTGAACTGTATAAATACTTCTCCAATACGAATGCATCTGTATATTTAAATTTCGGAAAACTTCAGTTTCAGCCATATTTACATACTTCAATTTCCAATGAATTTCAAGTGTTTTTATTATTTTTATCAACACAAGTAGAAATGGTCCAGCTAAAATGTTTTAATTCGAATACACTATTAAGTGAAGGAAATAAGATTTGGAGCCCTTGAAAACTATTTTGCCATACAATTTTAATCACTAAAATTTCGCTACATTTGCACTATATGTGTGTATTAACCAGTGGATAATCGTTTCATCCGATGGCAGCAAAACAAGGAAATGTGAAAACAAAACAATAATTGCAAACAGGAGAATGAGCATGCCACAGAGGAAATTCGGGTGGCATAACTTGATTAAACGGCCAATGTCGTCTTTCACAGCTGACAGTTTCTTTCTGTAGTTCTTCATTAGTTCGCTGTAATTACCCTGTTGTGTTATAGTTCAGCCTACTTTTTTATCACAAAGCCTTAATATTTTTCATTTTCCTGAAGTTTCTCATCTGTATATTATTCTTCAATACTCGCTGTCAACACTGGTACATAATTCATGTCTAGTAATTGACAACACAACTCTAAAATGCTTGCGCTGTTATGACAGTACTAAATGTGTTTCATTTTTTTAATATGCTCTGAAGTACAGTTAATCAATATCTTTTGGAAATATATATCCTTCCCCAAATCCTCTGCAGAAATACACAGACTTGCTTCTAAAATTCCTCTACTGACTACCGGATTCATAGTATTTTCATTGATATGGATATTGTAAAGACTCCTAGGTGAAGAAGAACTCTACATGATGGTTTTTACCTCACACTATTTTCATGGTTGAGATCGTGTTCCGAGGGTTATAAGCTCTGCTGTCTCTGTAGTAAAAATAAATGAATGACCTATGATCTCTAAATACTCTGGAGGCTTCATTGCACTATTGTGATTGATATCAGCTTAAAAAGAGATTAAAGTTTGGCTTCTATGTTAATCTTTTTCATTCATGTTCTGATTATTACCAATTATTTCATTTTTCATGATAATCTACTTTTTTATTTTCCTTCTTGAACATTCGCGATTAACTTCACACAAACCCACTTATATTCATGTTGTGATAATATTATAGAATTGCACACTGCAAAATCCTTGTGTGTGTGCGGAATTACTCAACCTACTTATTTTTTATTCATTCAAGGTGAGGCTGTTTATGAGAAAACTTTCACGCTACGTTTTCCAAACACGGTCGAGGATGAATTCGGCAACATTGGGACTTGGACTATGGTATACGACCAAGGCTTCGAAGTACGAGTGGGAGGCCGCTCGTATTTTGCGTTCAGCTACTTTGAGAAGGTGAGAGTGTAGCACACATTCATTTTTTATTTCACTGAGAAACGAATGACGGCTAATAAAATTATTTGACATCTAGGAACGAAATTAATATATATGATAGGAGTGGCAACGACCTCGGCGTAACGAGCACAATGTAGACTCCTACTTAAGATTGGGCGTACCCTCATTCATTCAAGACTTGTAACGCCTGAGTGGGGATGCGTACAATTATACAATACTTAATACTGGGTCACAAAGTAATTAGGGGAAAGCAAATAGTGAGGGAACTGAAATGCCCCTTCTACCAATTCTTACGGTAGACTCCAATTCAGGTTTTACTTAAGAAAGATAAAATATTTTAGAATGTTATTATGCATTCGTAATACTTAAGAAACGTACTATGCTGTAACCATCATGACTTCTAACTATTATTAACATGACATCGAGTAGTTTGGGGCCTTGAGCAAAGGGAGGTTTGGTTCGTATATGTTTTTGTATATTTTACATTCTAAGTACAATTGAAGGGTGGACAGCACTAGTGGACTACTTGCATTTTTTCCCGTGGGAAAATGCAAGTAGTCCACAAGTGCTGTCCACCCTTCATATAGTAAACTACTAGATCGTAATCGCCTCTGTCAGCGCTGTGTTAGCGACAGCACGGGAGTGGACTACTTGCATTTTTTCCCGTGGAAAATATGTTATATTTACCACGGGAAAAAATGCAAGTAGTCCACTAGTGCTGTCCACCCTTCAATTCATTAAATCTGGAGCGCTATGGTACTTTCCATAACTTCCTTTGTTTACAGACCGGGGCGAACGTGACGTCATATTGCAACAGAACATTCCCTGGCTGGTCACGTGACCTGACAGTACGCAACTGGTCCTGCTTCCAGGCACGCAAAATAACGGACTCCCCCGTCGTGAGGGAGCGCCACGACACACACGATATCCATTTAGTGAGTCACTTCTCAGATTTCATGTGCAGTCTAGAAAATCTACATTGAAGAAGTATTAATTGAAAGTTATAGATTACATATTACAATAATGTAACATAAATCGGTAATCTTCTGCATTACGAATATGGAATGAAGTTCCTGTCTGCTGTATCGCTGACTGATGGATCGTAGATAATATTAATAAGCTGAACTTGCTTAGTATTCTTTACTGAAGTTTTCTAATAAGGCCAAGTTTTTAACTGTTCAATATTGTTTTATTCAGTACAATTAAAACTATTATCAATCTATAGTATTATCAATAATATGATTGATCAGAACTCATCAATCCAATACTTTCACAGTACACATGCAATTTCAATATTACCAATGCATCATTACTGCTGGGCACCTACAGTGCATATATGTATACTGTGCTGCTGAGCAGTGACGTATCTCCTTTGAAAAATTAAATGTGGTTGCTAATTACTGGCTTCACATCTGTTATTTAAGGAGTAAATTAGATGTTAAGTTTGCTGAACAGACTTTTTTAGAATTAGCTAGCAATCCTTTCACTGAGGGTAGTCCATTGGAGGCAGCAGCGTTTCCGTATGAGACGTCCCAAAAATATTTACTCACTCTGTGATTGCCATTACTCATACGAGTAGATTCCGTTTTCATTGAGGTGTTTATAGTCATAGATGCATGTTTAATGAGTAAAATTAAAGAGAATAACATATAATTTATGAAAATTCACTTTCATAGAAGTAAATTTAGAGAATCACCCGCTAGTCTAGTGTTGCCCTAGTAGTGGGCAGTACATTTTTTGAGACAGCATGCATAACAAGATTGAACTCTGCCAATGTTACTCTTTCAAATTTAACCTACTGGTGTTATAAAACTAAAAGTTCATAGAAAACAAGAAATATTTTAACTGACGTTAATTAAGTCCAACAATGTATTCAAATTTGCCAATGAAAAGTCTAATTTTCTTACAATATACGACAAAATACACAGGAACAAATGGAAGAAGAAAAAGCGATAATGTCAACGTCAGTCACCTGAACTCAAATTGAATTGATCAGATTCGTATTTCATTGCGTTTTAATATGAAAATGAAATGAATTATTGTTTCTAAATATTTGTAATTCACTTGAGATAAAATAAAATAATTACTACCGTAAAAATTTCGAGATAAACTGAACATCACACCACATTCATCAATAGAAATTTCTTGATTGAGCGCTAACATTTGTATGATAATTACATATATTATGCAATATCACTATCTCAGTCACGCATTGAATTTCCTATACTCAGTTGATCAAGAATATGTTCAGTATGTCGCATAACTACCTCGTACATGTACTTTTACATTATTTCCCGAGTGCCACACAGAATTCGCACACATCATGTACAATTTCAGGGCTTCGTCAGTGACTTGTAATGCTGATTTAGGACATTAATAATTCGTAATTGCCTAATCACAAGACTTTATTTTCTGAGTGAAGTCTAGTGCAGTGCAAAAGTTATTCTCTTAATTTTTTTTGGGGGGGGGAGCAGCTTGAGAGCCGCGTACACAAACAAGACGTACGCTTCATCGACGCCATCAACCGCCACCAGCAGAATTGGACAGCCAAACTCTACCCTCAGTTTGAAGGTCTCACCCTCGACCACATCTTTCGACTTAGAGGTGGCCAGCAGTGAGTATCCTATTGTTCTGAAAAACATACCGTTGATGGTATTCAAGTCGGTTTTTCTTACGTAATTAGGTGATGTGAATGTTTACGTATACCCGTAGGTACTGCTCTTCTATCATCTATGATACTACGCATATAATACCTACCACTTAAGGATTTTATGATAAGGCAATTTTAAAAACCAATGCTGTTACATTTCTTATATACCAACTTTATTGGAAATATACGTTTTTGTTTGTTTTGTTTGTTGTTTACAATTACCAGCAATATAATTTCGAGGTGTTACATGTGTCTTCACTGCAGAGTAATTTGCCTTTACGATAAGATTATTAACTTACATTTATAAATGACTAGAATGATTGATTTTTGCACTTGGCTTTAATTTGCTAGTGTGCGGCGACGTCTGCGCTCAGTACCCAACCACCAGAGCTCGGTGGAGACGCGCCTGCGCGCGGCCATGCTGCCAAAACAGTTCGACTGGCGCAACGTCTCCGGAGTGAACTACGTCAGACCGGTCAAGTTAGTAGAGCCATCGGTGCGAAGTTGTATGGACAAAATAAAAAAAGTGAGGCAGACGTTAACCGAAGTAGAAAAGTTTGTCAAGAGTCACGAACTCAGTTAGCTGAATAGCGTAGCAAGAACCTGTCTTTAAGAGACTCGTTGAAGTCATCCTCATAAAAACGTAAAATGTTATCTCGAAGATTTTGATGTTGAACACAAACACATTATTAAAACTAATAAGTAATTACAATATCACGAAAAATGACAGCCTATTACACGTTAGACACAGTTTCGATACCATGTATTTTTATTTACCCTGGAAGAATTGACGCACATTCCCGATTGACTTGAATGTAGTACACAGTAATTTATCAGAACTAAGAAGCTTCATACACCTTCATATACCCCACTTCCCTATGCAACCATTTCTGATCTACTTACAATACACAAGCGAGCACTCTGAGTTATCGCAACTTCTACTAAGTCTGCATGTGCAATATCACACATTCCAAACAATGTAATATTACCCTTATACTATTGCATGCTTCTATCTCGATGCGAGGAAGATGCAACCGATGCACAATTATCGGTTTATTTATTCGTAATGTTTTCTTCTCGTGCAGCTTTCTTCTGGAAATTCCTCTTTTTGAGTTATGCTCTCATCAGAGTAGTGCATTTTACTCTCAAACCCAAACAAAAAGTTAGCAAGACTTCGAAAATTCACGTACGCAAACAGACAATTATTCCAAGTATTACATTTTTAAAACTTTTGGTAATGAAAAAAATATCGTACGTTTATCCACAACTGTTCTCCGCCCTACTCTGTCAAACTCAGAAAAAATACGGCGGAATCCGACTTCCATCTCGATTCTCGGCTGAGCTTATTTCTATATTTTGAAGCTATTACACAGTAATTTATAAAATGTGTAGTAATTTCAGAACCAAAGTAGTAATGATTCTAAAATAATTTCATAATGGAATTCATATCTAAATTTCTGACGGTTCAGGAATCAAGGGAACTGCGGGTCGTGTTACGCTTTCGCCAGCATCGGAGTGATTGAGTCGCAGCTCCTGCTGCACAGCGACGGCACTGAGAGCCTCGACCTCAGCGCCGAGGACATCGTCGGGTGCTCGTTGCTGTCCCAGGGCTGCGACGGCGGCTTCCCTTACCTCATTGCTGGAAGGTGAGTCTGTGCTAACTGAAGGGTGGACAGCAATAGTGGACTGCTTGCATTTTTTCCCGTGGTAAATATAATATATTTTCCACGGGAAAAAATGCAAGTAGTCCACTCCCGTGCTGTCGCTAACACAGCGCTGACAGAGGCGATTACGATCCAGTAGTTTACTATATGAAGGGTGGACAGCACTAGTGGACTACTTGCATTTTTTCCCGTGGGAAAAAATGCAAGTAGTCCACTAGTGCTGTCCACCCTTCAATTGCAGTTATCAGTCATTCAAGAATGGTTCTTTCATCGAGGGGCTGTGGTTGCAACCCAAAGTAGATTGTAGAGGCGGCGGTGCTTCTGTTGTTTGAAGCGCGACCGAAAACATTTTTTTCATATCTTACGTTGATCGACGAGCGGTTTGATGGACGGCATGTGAGTCGATTTATAAAATTTGTTATAATTTCATTATCTCAATGCAGGGAACATGCAACCGATACACAATTATCGGTTTATTCATTCGTAATGTTTTCTTCTCTCTGTGTATTTTAAGATACCAGGGGCCGTCTAATCTAGACTGTCTGACTTATATTTATGCAGGACAGAAACAAGGCACAGCAGACGCTCCAAAACTATAACAATTTTCAAATGTTAGTATTATTTTGTGATGTAATATCACGGAGGTTGATGATGGTGACACACCTTTCTGGAACTCTATCGGTGCAGTGGATCATACGCTATAATAAAACACCGTAATTTATTTAGACAGACTTCATCCAATGATATTAATATTTATACTTTCTTTCTGCTTCTTTCCTCGTGTTCTGGATCCACTCTACGATGCACACAACGTTTTATCTCAGTCATGTATTTACACGAGCACCCTACATTCAAGCCTTTTCTCGTTCATGATCTGATCCATGGTTCGAATCTTAGGTACGCACAGGACGTTGGTTTGGTGAGCGAGAAGTGCATTCCGTACGATGACATCGGGGGCGCATGCAACCACAAGCGCGACAGCTGCCGGCATATTTACACGACAGCGTATAACTACGTCGGAGGTGAGTCTTACATGATTTATAAAATGATTTTTTAACTCAGAAATAATGTTGAAGTTTATATATAATTATGAACATGTAGAGAATACGAACTCGGGTATGAACAACGTTGTACACAGAGATTCTTAAGATATATTGTATTACTTTCTAACCGTTTTTTATGATAATCTACTGCAATGTTTTTATGGGACATTTTAAACATCTTAATACTACGTTACTTATTATTTTATTATTCACTTTTTCTCATTTATAAGTTTCTACAATTTATTATTTCACGAAATGAATTAGCTGTGTATGTAGATACGTATATTAAAATGCCATCAAATAGAGAATCGTTATTAGTGTTTCATTTTTTAAAATCTTAGTAAAAAATTGCTGAACGACAGTTTTAGCTCTGTCGTTGATCATTGCATCATTGTTCTCATTATGACTGAAACCTTGTAAAAAAATTACCTTTGTCATATACGTCCGTGTATCGATAGCTTGGATGGACAGGAGGTGCGTTGATGGCTGTTTCGCATTTGCTAATTTTTTGTTTCAAATAATAATAGACTTGAATACGTATAAACTACATTGTTTGATTTTCCTACGTGGATATTGACTCGTATACGGTTGGCTTTTCTACGCGTCATTTTTGATGAGCGCATGCAACTGTTAGTTCCCAATGAATATGCTACTGAGTAAACATTAACTCATTGAACGTGCAACTACAATCCTACCTACAGTATGATAATATAGTTTACTTGATTCTTCTTGTTCTGCAATTTGGCTATGTATTTCTAGCTAAACTCTTACATGTAGGTTACTTCGGAGCCTGCAATGAAGACGAAATGATGTTAGCTTTAGTTGAGAACGGTCCTCTGGCGGTTGGTATTGAGGTGCAAGATGACTTCATGCAGTACAGTGGCGGCATCTATCATCACACAGGCATCACGAACGCCTTCAACCCTCTTGAGGTAAGATATTTCAGTAACCCAACATTGAATAATATTATATTAATATTAAACTAATAATAATAATAATTAACTAATATTAAACTTTTGCTTCAATGTTTTATCTCTCCTTTTATGTCTGAATTTCGCATTTAATACCACTAATATCAGCTCAAAGTCCCTTTCTACAACGCATTATTACTCGTACTTTGAATTTCCAGGAGACTAACCATGCTGTTCTGCTGGTGGGCTATGGCGTGACTGAACAGTCCGAGAAATACTGGATCATCCAAAATTCATGGGGTGAATCCTGGGGGGTGAAAGGATACGTCTACATGCGAAAAGGAACTGATGAAATTGCAGTTGAGTCAATGGCGGTGCAGGCAGTAGCATTTCCTTAGCTCGTGTCAAGCTGTCCACTGTAACCGGTACAAAAGTTTGTAAAAGTGCAGTTAATTATCTCCTGCGAGCAATAACAGGTGTCCGTGGTAAGTATCGTCTTATCTTGACAAGTAAAACTGGCATCGACGACACCTCACCGTAGCGCGACTGGTAAACAATTAGAAAATTTTTTCTTCTAATATAGTATCATAACAGTTCATGTTTTTTCTTCTAAAATGGTATCATAACAATTCATGTTCAGAATATTCATAATATCCTGGTCAAGTATATGGACAACGTATTGTTCAAAATTTTTCATTTTTTTAATACCCTTCACGTATCTATTAAGTCTAATTTTCAATACAACGTATCGTTCAGGAAGACGCGGAATATTATTTCTACTATAATATGTCTACGTAAATGCTGTTGGAAAGTGTCAAATAAGCTAATAAAGCAAAGCTGTTAAATGAAGAGCGAGAGTCGGGAAATCTATTTGTGAAAGGAATAACTCGAGAAATTAATATCAAATGAATAACACGAGCTGCTCTAAAACCACATTCTGTGAACAGTCTCAAAGCGTAGTGCCACACCTATAAGAGTAATGAATGATCTGCTCCCGCACTAAGCTTTGTGGGCAAAAATTCACGTGTTTATAATTTAATTTTATAAAGCTAATGAATTTCTTCGATTACATGCATGGGCATCTCAATAGCATAATTTTCACTGTTATCCCGTTCCACTGATCATAAATTCAGATGTCATTTGAATTTTCAATGATAGAAATTCGTCGTTGCATCAATTTCACTTTTCCACACCATTTCTATATGAGAACCATCTAATTAGTCTACAACCATCTCATTAGTCTGCAAGCAGCTTATTAGTCCAGAACCAGCTTATAAGTCTTGTGGCATAATGTATAAATTAGTAGTTGGCTGAGGGGTGCCGGTCGAGAAGGCCAGTCGTGGATTCTGCGCGGCCGCGCCGTGTGTCAGTTTCGTATTGGTGTGAGCAAGAAAAGGCTCAGGTGCAGGTTGAATTGCTGGTTGTACGTTGGAAGTAGTCGTTGTCGTGGAGATCTGCACTTCTAGAATATTAGGCTAAGTAGATTCAGCTACTAACACTATTATAGGGATAACTGTCATGTGAATAGAGGTTGTATGTCACGGTTGAAGGTTGTCGAATTTGCATTCTGCACGGTTGAAGGTTGTCGAATTTGCATTCTGCACGGTTGGAAGACGTACATCCGTTACCTGAAGCAACGCTAACTGAAGAACAAGCCGAATAGAGGTAAGCGAATTCGTATTATAAAATACTGTAGAGTTGTAACTACTAGTCTTAACAACAAGCTATCTAGGTCTATTACAAAATGGCGAGTGGTATTTCAAGAGATTTTATCAAGCCATTTACTGGCGAAAGTGATGTGATGACTTGATTGGAGAAAATCACCTTGGTTGCTTGACTGCAGAACGTGCCTGATTAGCTATGTTTATTCCATTGTATCTAGAAGGTGATGCGCTTGCATTGTATATGGAGTTGAGTGACGGGGACAAAGCAAGCGCAGACAAAATCAAGGAGAAATTGCAGATTGCCTTTGCTGACGATCCCTTTATTACATATGATAAACTTCTCAACATGAAGTGGGCTGGAGAACCTGTAGATATATTTGCTAATGAACTTACACGCGTAGCGAGGTTTGCGATGCATGGGGATGTAGGGTTAGAAAGAACAATCAAGCTGTCCTTTATCAAAGGATTTCCAGATCATATTAGTGTTGACCTGAAGCGGATACCCAACGTGCTGAAACTGGAAATTAGTGAGTTGATTGTTCGAGCTAGAATTTTAACTGCCAATCAGCAAGGTGGCATTGCAGCCGTTACAGTAGAGGAAGCAATGAGAGAAAGGCAGAGTAAAGCCAGCAGCGGCCAGTTTAGGGGACATTGTTTTCGGTGTGGAGGCCCTCACATGATCAGGAATTGCAACGAGCAAGTAGTGAGATGTTTTAAATGCAACAAGCTCGGTCATATATAGTTGCATGAGCAAACTTCGGGAAACGAGTAAGGGATGACTATTGCGCCTGTAGTTATCCTGCCGAGGTGAAGGCGTGTGGAGGTAGGTTACCAATTGTTGAAGTATTAATTAATGGAGAGCCTGCAATGGCGCTGGTAGACACATAATGCACCATGACGGTCATTCATTCTAAGTACTTCGCTCAATAAAGTAAATTCTTCAATCAGCATGAGTAAAGAAAAGGTGTCTCTTTAGTTGGGTTTGTGCGGCACCGGATCGGTAATTGGACCATTTTTTTATGCTCCTCATGCTGATTTCAGAAGTATTTTCTTCAGGAGGATGGTTTTTCGGCGCATAATGTCTACAGATCTGCTTATTTACTGCTTCATTCTTATGAAATGCGCATTCACCTCCCACCTTTAACCATTTAGTAAAAATTTCTGGATGTTCAGTGAACCAGTGAGCAAATTTAACCGACGAGGTTAATCTCCCTCGAGAAGTTGTTGCTTAACTTTAGCTCTGTAAGGATAATATTGCAAATCATTACGAACAATTCTTTGGAAGGAGAATGATGACAATTCTGTGCCATTTCTTCTGTGCAAATGAAACAAGTATTTTTATCGAAAGTTACTAATGTTTAAAAATTGGCTATCAATCCTAACCTTAATATACTTCATGTGCAACTCACATTTTTGGAACCAATTTGATGTAACTTGACATTTTTATGAACATTTCTCTGCACTTAATGCAAACAACAGATCTAAAATATCTTCATTCACAGTGAAGTAATCAACATTTAAAGTTGGGTTTACTTTTTTGTGGTTCATACTGTATAGATATTTCAATCACGTGCGTACAACTTAATCACCTACAAGCATTTCAGTAACGAAATATACAGCAAAAATACACGCATACATACCCAGAGTTAAGAATGAAATGTAATCAATGTCGAACATGTAGTCATCATTTGAAACCATCTTGTATCGGCATACTACGAGCGACGCATGTTGTGGTCTATCATTCTAGCTTTCACGAATTATTGTATATTTTATCAGGCAAGATGTTTATTGAAACGATAGTTTATATGGCGGATGGTCATGTCCCTCTCATCAGTAATAATATGAATAAAATGTAAACGAAAAGTTTTACATCTTAATGCATTGAAACATTGTTCTCAAGGAAATCAAGTGTTCGCACCAAACACCTCACTTCGTCGCTGGTTCCCAGTTGTTTCAGTGACCATTGTTAGCAATGAGTCCAAGCTAAAAATGGTCGAACTAAACCCTTTGACAATGTCATTCTTTAATTTTGTATCTAAGTGTTGATAGAGTTATTTGTTAAGGCCAAGGACTACTACAAAAAGGACGTCCACGGCCATATAGCTGACTACGCTAGAGGAGGCCAGTTCACTGACCTGAGTGAGCTCAGTTAGCCACCATCTGTCACAGCGCGAACGTTGTCGTAGTCTGTCGCTCGGTTTCAATTAGACATTGTTGTTTGTTTCTAGGCACATTGTTGCATTTCTAAATGGATACTGTTTGTTTACAAAGTTTATAGCTGATTATATGTATTAAAAATGCCGAACAAGTATGTTGGTTGTGAACTGTCAGGGTAATTACAATAAAGAAAACAGGCGCCGCGTGTTTCGCCTCCCGAAAGAGCAGTCTGAGAGACAGAAGTGGCTTGATGTTATTCCACCTCGTGAAAATTTTGTTGTTTATCCAGACAAGTTTTTCATTTGTGAGATACACCGGGGTGCGACCCACCTTTGATAAAATTGCGTGGTGGTTCTACGCAACCTGGAATCCCTCCTAGTATCTTCAATGTGCCTGCTTCATGTCTGCCCTCTCCAAAACTTACACCTCGCCCGGCGAAAGTAGAAGACCAACAACTGAGGTATTTTCTTCAGAAGGATAAGATTACTGCATTTGATGCTTTCAAACCTGAACGTAACCTGCAGAAGCAGTACAAGAACTTCATTATTTCAAGATCGAAAGAAAGGCTTGTGTGTTCGTTCATGACCGACAACTTCAGTGAATGCAGCCTGTCTGTGATTGTCGAAAACAAGCCCACTTTGTGTTCCCAACTAACGCTCAGTGCGTCCAAGAACGGCATTAGTGTACCACTGTTTAAGACACTTCATCCCAACAATGGTTTGAGATCGTATGCTCAGTTCGACGAAACTGTGCGCTTGGCAATGCACCACGACATACCGTTTGACAAAACGATCCAAAATGTTGTCACTCTTCTTCAAACTCACACATCAGCCTGTGTCAACACCGAGAAAGAGAACAAATTGGTACTTTTGACACGTCAGTTGGAACTTTTATTGCAGAAGCAGTTTTCTATGAATGATTATTGTTTTGCTCGTCAATCATACCCAAAGTGTAATTATGAACAGCTCAAAGACTTTTTGGTGCTGCCATGCAAACGCAAGCTGCAGTATATCACTTCATCTATTGACAAGGATCAGGTACTGAGGGAAACATTTGGCAAAGTCCAGACACTGCAGCGGAAGAATGTGTTTCTCTTGGTGGATGAAGTACAGATTCGCCCAACTGTTTCATTTTCTGGTGGGGTGCTGAGTGGCATGGCCGAGAACAACCATAACTGCAAGGCCACTTCTATGCTGTGTCATGATGAAGTCGCTGCACAAAGGACCTAGTCTGATAATTTCAGTGGAATTGACTGTCCCAGGATGTTCCGTCGTCTGGCAAATGTTCTATTGAATGGACTCCACAACCTAGAGAAAGACCAGCAGAAGAATGTAGTCCTTCAGACCTCTGTAAAGAAGGCCCAGTTGGCTGACTAATCACTACAGTTTGGTAGGTTTTTGCCCCTATGTGTTTGTTTATATGCTTGAATGTTTGTATGTTTGGTTGTTTGCATTGGAAAAGGTTTAACTATAATCAATTTTGTAAAGTCTAAACCTGCAGCAACTCGGCTTTCTATAAAGAGGCCACTAAGCTCATACAATAATACATGTTAAGTCCGGCTAAAATTGTTATATAAAGCATTACAGTGCTTTAAACCATTTAAAATTTACTGTAAAACATTATCCCTTCTATTGCTTGAAAGAAGTAATTTTTGATCAATTTGTCCGATAGAAAATGTTATGTTACGGAGAATGCAATGGCCTGCGCTAGCGTAGTCAGCTATATGGCCGTGCACATCTTGTTTATAGTAATCCGTGGTTAAGGCATAATTCCTGTTTCCTGAAACATGATGCCTTATCATTATTCGTTTAATCCGACCATGTAATTTTTTAGGGTAAACTATCTCTTCACAATGGTGTATGGATTAACGAGTCCAGTTTACGCCCAAGGTGAGAGTCAAAGTATGAACGTAAATACATACTTTTAAACAAGTTTTTAAAAGACAGCGCTCGAGACATCAGACTTTTTAGGCCCACAACTTATAAATTTCGCCTAATTTGTTTCCAACAACAAATGTTCCTAACCTTCTCAAACTTTACATTTCAAAAGTGCAACATCTGATCTTCAAGAGCAGATATTAGTACTTCAGGACGGCAAAATATGAAGGTGACAGGGCGTCAGTTCCTCCAACTGACGAGCAAGAACACAAGGCCAACAGAATATTCAACTGACACGTGTGATTCATGAAGTGGTGGAGTGCTCGAGAAATCTCGGGCATGTTCGGTCCCAATGCTAAGAAAATGGTACACGTTTTAAGCTTACTTTCTGAGAGGAACACAAGTCTTCATTATTAATACTACAGTCGTCACTAATACTGTAAATAATACTTACACCATTAATATCCATAATATTTATTCTAGCTGACAACTAAACAATTCGCATTGATAATTTAAAATTTTAGATCAGCTTTTCGTGAATTTTGCTCTTCGCATTTTTGAGCCACCACAACTTACAGTGAAGTCCAATGAAATGCGGAGTTCCTATCCTCTCAAGAAAGTCGGCCAATAGTTTCTCAAACTTGGGTAAAATTTATTAAACTTCAAATAAGTTTAATATTTGTAAACCCATTTGTATTGAAACACGCTGACGTACCCTTGAACTCTCCTAGGGTGTGTAAAAAAAGACCTAAAGCTTGGGACCATCGAATTAAAGTTCAAATATTCTTTAATTTCCTTTACTTTTAATTTATATTGCCACACTCAAACTTCCATCATATCTTCAGCTCCAGCCAGACGATCTTCACACTAAATTCAGTGAAAATCATGTTGAAGTGGCGTCACAATTTAGAAACATTGCAGTGGCATAGTCGCTGTGAGGGGAAAACGTATTTCTCGTAGAGACAAAAAGGCGATGCAAAGAAAATAGACAAACAAAAACAGGTAAATAGGTCGGTTGCACTGTACGCCGACCTCCCCGATGAGAGGCAGACGTGGGGAAAAGGGGAAAATAATGGCCTAACTTACTACATAACTGAATCCTGGAGCAATCATTGCTAATTCTGAGACGCATTATTATTATTATTATTAATTGTTATAGATAATTGAATAGTATCTTTGGTATAACCTATTATTATTGTTAGTCTTGTTAGGCGATATTTATTTATATATATATATATATATATATATATATATATATATATATATATATATATATATATATATATATATATATATATTTAAATAAAAGTTTAATACCATTCTCACAAGAAATGTTTGAACACGGCCACGGTGCATCTCTACGAAGCAAAAATTAAGACTCTAGTAATATGAAGAGTCGCACATATTTGTACAAAAAGTTTGTTGTACGGAATGCCGGCCTCTGAATAAAGAAACACCAGCAAAAATAACTCTCCGGACAAAACTAAGCTCGCAATAGTCTACTGCAAATTTCTCGTGGTAAACTAGTTAATACATACATACATTATTATCAGTTGAGAACAGTTCTGAAATTCCCATGACTCTTGAGGAACGTTACATCGAAAATCAAATTGAATAAACCAATGGCGTAACACTGTATCAAGTCCACATGGACCGATACTGGTAGGTAGAAAAGAACTTTCATCTGTTATCAGCAATATGAGGAGCACGGCCACTCAAGGCTACACCATAATTTCTTAAGCTATCAACAATTCCCACAGGAAACTTGCGTCACACGACTGGCGAAGATTACTTTGTTTACTGATAAATGACGTCAGTATTGTTTCAACGTATATATGACAAGTACACTTACTTGTACTGCTAAATAGTGGCAACTTGAGAAGAGAATTCTCAGTCCATCCTAGTAACGATCATGCTTCATGGGCTTGTTCATCAATGAGCGCCATTCTTTCTCTTCATTAACCCTTTCGGTACTGACGGCATCTCTGGTAGCCGCAGTCATTTTTCGCCTATTAAGATGCAGAGCAACACGTGTGTCTGTGCAAACGCTGGTAGGGCAGTGCAAGCTACAGTTTGATCAGGACAATGCAGTGACCGTAAAACATCACAAAGCATCTTTTTTTAAATTTGATGTTAAATATGTTGAAAAAGGTTCTGATATTTGCATCATGGTACCGAAAGGGTTAAAACTGTTCTAAAATATTGAAGATGCATTGATGGAATTTAGAGTAGAGCGCACGAAAGCCGTACGTGACATGGACATTTATCAGCGTGAGAAAAGCGTATCAGGAGTACAATAAAAAAGGCAAGAGAATTATTTTCATTTCCATAAGCAATCATCACTTGGAACAAGATCTCAAAACGCACATTTAAGTTTCAAAACTTTACAGGCGCAATGAACTGCAAAGCAATCAGGAGTAACCAACGCTTGAATTAGCAGGACTAATACTGTGAATATCAAAATACCGAGACACGAAAAAAACAACCATCAAATTCGCCATCAATGCAGGAGCAACAACCATCTAGCAATTGTCTAAGAGCATTCAGCCTTGTCTTGAGACAGGCTTTCTATGAAAGATCACTAATGGCTGGGTTAAGAGGCAGAAAATTTGGCCGCAAGACTGCGTAACACTGCTCCACATGAGCCACCATGACAAATTAAATGTGTTTTGAAAGACAAATACTGTATGCTGGCTTCTTCTCCAAGCGGTTCCACTCGAATCGAAGGCCCCACTCAAGAATAAGAACTCTCTTGATTTTCCATCATCATTTAAATGACCCAAAAATGAGCCCTGTGTTCCAGTGTGATCACTAAACACCCATGCTGCATTTCGAGTCAGTGCGCGTAAATTAGAGCTTTACTTGCTTTGTATAGAATGGATTCACGCTTAAATTCCCAGGAAAAACGAGCCCTAATGTTCAAGAAACATTCACTAATGAACATAGTTTACTGATCAATTTCTAAAGGAAAATGGCAGTTTGCCAAACCAGAAACATATATTTCAAGATTTTTTGAATGTATCAACAAGAAACATACTGCATTCAACTGATTGTGATGCAGTGTGCACATCGCGTTTTCACCCTATTAACAATAATAACTGGTCAGAATAACGTGTTTTAAGAAATTGAAAGGAAGTTGTACGTGTAGCTAGCACCTCAGTGTGGCTATGCAATAATTCTTAATATGACGACTCGCCAGTGATTGCATGCGTGCAGCATAGTGGTTTGACGATTTAAGATGTAAAAAGTCAGTAATTTACAATTTTTCCCATATATTATTTTAATGGTGTCTCACCATTGAGCCAATCAACTTTCTACAACTTGGCAGGAAACATTACTTCCGATAAAAGAATTACGTGTGTTTCATTTCTTCCACATTTTACGGTTGCATCAGCATTTTTCCTACGTCCCCAATCACTGACTTCGTACCGAAAACTTCCCAAAAATTTAAGAGAATAAAAAATAAAACATACATGTCTTCGTCTGCCGAATTAATAAGTATTTCAACAGCGTCATAAAACACGTGAACAAAAGAACAAGTAAACAGAAACGACATCGGAGACATGCGGGAAATCAGCTAACCTTCTGACCTCCCAACGGGAGAGGACGTGTGAGTGAGACTATAATATTTAAAGGTGTAGGCCACCTCGCTACTGAATTCACCCTAACGGACACTAGAAGTGCAGACAATAGTGAGTCGTGAGTGTCATGCAGAGAAGCACTAAGATCCTCACAAGATGTGCTAGCGAAAGACTATAACATTTGATGACACAATCTGATGCTCACACTTCACATGAAACACTGAAGCTGATCTGATGAGTTGAAGCTGACCACAATAACTTCCATACAAACGTAATTAAACATTTCAACACGCCTCCACAGATGGGAAATAGTTATGTTATTTATATCTTGCATCCCATACACTACATGGCTTAGTGCAGCGTTAAACCTTTAATGGCCAATGCCCCCCCTCCTATCACCGAGTCGCTTAACACGCGTGGCTCCCTGCCCATCAATAAGTTAAGTATTCAAATGCTTTGGGCGTTCGCCAGTGGACCCTCGGTCAAAGGTCTGTAGCCCCTTCTGGAGTCCACGGCTGTCCTAGTGTGATAAGATTCTTTTTATTATCAAAATTCGATTCACCAAACGTATTCATTGCATCTGAAGAAATAATGTTGAGAAAAAACGTAGCCCTTGCAAAAGTAGAACTTGTAAGAACCAGTAGAGGCACAGACTGAAAGTAAGAATCTGGCCACAAATGGGAAAAAATCCTAAAGTACACTCTTATTTAATTCAGTCTGTAATAGTCAGCCTTTCAAACCCGTATATGACTCACCTACTCTCTTTAACTACTCGATTATCAAGAACAAACCACTCTGTGCATGAGAGATCGGCAACACACTCGTCTGAGTCCAGCATTCAGTTGGTGTACCACACCGTTATCTAAGACACCACGATCATAGAAGTTGAATATTATGTCAAACACACAGCAGTCGCTCATAACAGTACCTCACGACACACTACAAGCTACCTGATACATCATACCCATTCGAAAGGTGATACCGCAAACGTATAACATTTGATTCTCAGACGCGAGCGAACTCGTGTACGCAGAAAAATATTTCATTTAGCAGTTTCACAAAATCTACCAATACTTCGACTGACGACAAAATTCATTAAGGCAAAAATTCATCACAACACACCTACCCTGACCATCCGTCGCAAGTTGTCACAAAATCATGCACATACTAGGCATGTCAATGAAGTGACATGAGCACCACTTCATACGCCATGAAACTACATTTGCGAGTTCGTGGAATGTAACACAAAAAGAAATATGGTTAGCAAACATTGCCAAAGTTACGGTTCGAGAACTTAGCCGGCCAAAACTAAAACAGGAACTGTCTGCTTACTAGGCCATCCCTCCTTTCAGTAAAACATGTACAAATGCTATGTATAATGCCATTAATGCAGACCAAAGAAATGCTAATAAAATTACATAGATAAAACAAAAATATATGTACAAGGATATTTGAACAGTGCTGTTTCTTCTATCACTCATTTATACCTTGAATTTGCAAATGAATTTAATATTTAATTGTTTTCGTACTTCAATTTATTTATGAAGAGTAGATGCAGAGTCTAGCTGTGACAGAACTCAAATTTAAAATTTGCGGACTCGGACATAAAATGTTCAGTAATTATGAAAATGTGTGGGCTGAGATCTAAAAGAACAATGTGGCAAAATAGGGGCTACGAAAAGAGCAAAGACTGGTTTTACACATTTCTACCGATGAAATATTTTACTTAATTGAACCCAGACTACACAAAATACATCCTAGATTTCAGGAATAATCGGAAATCATCTTTGAGATTTAAGTGAAGAATTGGCATGTGTATTAGGGAGGTGAGTCGAACTTTGGTCTAATTCTCCCTGAACTTCATCGGGCCTCTCGCAATTCGACCGCACAACAGTTTTCTTCTCCGACTTTTCGTCTGTGTGCCGACCTTGACTTGTGAGTATTGAACTGCTAGACTGTCCCCCACAACTGTCACGCTGTGTAACACTGGTCACACACTCGTCCTCCACGTCCTCGTGCTGCTGCTGTTGCAGGAAAATTCTCTTTCTTCGACGCACACACCGTGGGCAGTCGGTGAGGCGAGGAGCACACGAGCGATGGTAAACGGCACAGCAGTCAGGGCACTGCACAACACAAGCTCAACTATACTACACAGCTTAATTTTGTTAAGTTTTAGGCGAGTAAGATTAGTTTGAATAACTCATGACTTGAGCAGATAATCAGTAAACCTCAGACTGATTTCAAACATGGTTACAGAAAATAAACTCCCACTATAGCTGTTACGCATCGTGTAGGTGCAACACCACGAAGAAAACTTGAACGAGTGCATGTGTGTGATTGATACAATTGCATTAGATGGCCTTTCACTTGGGTAGCAACCAAAAAATGCACCAAACGGCTATTCTATCGCCATATTCTCTCCTATTTAATTCAAAATGCAAGTAAAAGCAGCAATACTGACAAAATCATAGAAAGTTACAAAACTATGGCGAGATGGCAGTGCTATTCGAATTTTCCCTCAACTGCAACGCTCACCACAGCAAAACTTGAAAAAATTAGTCTAAGAAGTACACCATGTTTACTTGCCATAGTTTAACGATAGAATCAAATATAGATAGCGATCTGGTGTTCAGTAAGGTAAAAAGTTTAACCCTTTCATGAGCAAATTATTTTCATACTGATCAAAATTTTGCATAAATTATCACTCATCTTTATCAATCTCTATGTAATTTTGAACAAGACATTTAGAATATGTGACTAAAGGGAATGATTTTTAAAGTTTGTTTGGGCCATATTAACCCAACGGTAGCGAAAGGGTTAAAATAAGATTAAAAGAAGCTGATACAACTAAACGGTGGCAAACGAAGTATTATCTCTCACGGTTTGAGCAATGTGAAGCTGGAAGGGGAAGATGACATCGTCAGACCGACACACTTCACACAGGAAGCCACGTGCACAGCAGCGCGTGCAGTCACGCACGTGCAGCTGCGCACAGCTCACTGCTTCCTGCACCTCACACAGGAGACCTCCTCGTGCCACCAGCAGCAGGTCCTGAGAACAACATGCAAGCTCCAGTCAATGCATATAGAATAGAATAGAATAGAATGAGGCTATAGGAACGAACCTTCTGGCCCATTCTTGGGTCGGATAATTACTTCGATAATTATTCGGGTGTGTACCCAAGTCCCATGCCGTATTTCTAGCCGCGTCAACCATGTCGGCAGCGGGATTCGAACCCGGGTCTTCCCGCTCGCAAGCAGATTCGCTCACCAGTCGACCAAGCTGGTGATGGAGCTGATATATCACCAAGCTGGTGATATACCAGCTCAATTGAATTATTTTACTGATTCGATTCATCCTACGAGATTCGAGCTAATCAATCCAACAGCAGCATTTCTTAACAGCAACGCTGACAGTGATAGAATAAAGCATGTGAATTATATCAACATAATTTCCACAGGTTGAATGCTTGTGCAATAAAAAATTATAAATTTGAATTCTGATGAGAGATTGTGCAAGTAACAACTTTATTGAAAAAGAGGATACACGAAGTAACCGATAATTTGCACTAGACTCAATAGTTCAGAGGTCGAATTCGAAAATCTCTACCAGCACTTTAAATGCAGAGGGAATCAAAAATTGCCGTTACATAGAAGACCTCATTTTTCCCACAATGTATTTAGCATATTAATGCATATTATTGTTCATTATGTCCCTTATATAATGTTAAAATTTTAATCATTTCTTTGTAAAATTAATAAATTGAATACAAATTTTAACCCCTCCTATGACTTTTGGGACACCCAGTACCTTGATATTCTTAAGTGATACGAAAATATGAAGACAAATAGTTATGCTTAATTTTTATTGTTTTATCAGTATGTATGTCGAAATTCAACCACAAAAGGCATACAGTTTCGATTTGAAAACAATTACTTGTATTTGTATTACATCGAATAATTCAAATACAAGAATGTTGTGCTATCACGTAGATGACAGCTCACAGCTCAGCACTGTAGTCTCGTGGGTAGAAGGCTTCAAGAGCGAGGAATCTGAACAAAAATCTCTCCCTTCGAACAAGCTTTTCCAAATTGGGATCCGTTCAGGATTTGCAGAACAATCACAAAAGTGTGTCATATCTGCACAAAATGCCTACCATTTCAAAACATTCAATAGTTAACCAAATTTTCTAGAATTTATGACTGTTAAACAGCGCTAGTAAATACCGAAGTTCCGTTTATTAACAACAAAGAAGACACGTGCGCCAAAGGAGTAATAGAAATAGAGCGGCCAGGCAACTTACAGCAACGCTATAGAGATGCACGTGCTCGTAGAAGTGCGGTCTGGCGCTGAAAGTTCTTTGCAGCGCCTCTGCTGCATCACCGCCCACCGAACAAGTAAAAAGGTAGGCCCGCAAGTAGAGCAGCTGAGTGCGCAGCGTCTGTAAGTTAAAAAACCCAGTTGCACTGAACACTAGTAAGGCAGCGTATACGGTAAATGGATCACGCTACACTGTAAATTTGCTGTCAAAGCTTCCGAGTTATAAATTCTATACTGTGACAATAAAAACGTCAAAAATGTAAATAGCTTAGTATTGCCAGACGCAGTTCTTTGAGAGTTCAATTTTTAATACAATCTTCAACTCAGAAGATTCGACGACTAACTTGAGTAATATTACTTGATAAATCACTCTTATTTTCCACTTTCTACCGTATGGTCTCACTTTTAGCCTGTCAAGCTCCTCGACATGTTCATACAAGCGAGGGTTGGCAGCGCGCACATCGATATTTGGGGCATCTATGGACTTGAGGAGCCAGTCTCTGTTGGCATCGCAGACGGCGTGCTGTTGCAGGTCCCAGTTGTGCAGGACACGAGCAGGAACCACCGCTGTGTTGTTGCTGTGACACTCCACACAGTACGAGTGACCGTCCATCGCACATACTCTGAACACCGACAAATGAACACAAGTACTTCAATGTGGTATAATGGTATGACAGATAAGCCTAGTACATTTTAAATGAATCACAGGACCTCCCAACATCTGCACGGAAGACGTTCGACAGACGAGTTAGATCCCAACGCACCAGCAGTGGTCTCAGATGTTATGTAGAACAGAATGGAACTGGATCTCTAATTTTCTTTAAAGTGACTTATTATAGTGCACTTGTACAGCGAAAATGAGTATTAATTTATCAGTAAACTGGAACCAAGACCGCCAGTGCGAATTTCTTCCTATCTATTCTTAAGAGCGTGACATGAAACATATAAATAAATATATAAACACATGACGGTCATTCTTAGTATTATATTAGATTAGATTTAGATAGTATCAGCATTAGATAGTCTAGCGTACCCGTGCCATCAAATATGATGGCAAATACTGTTGGAAAGATAGTAAATAAAATTACATATATGAACGCAATGCAATATATGTATTTAGTTTTATATACATTTACAAAGGACAAACGTTTTAATTGAGTATTTCTTTAATGACAACATTCCTAGTGAAAAACAAATCATCTACCAAATTTCCTTGAACATCAGTTTCTTTAATTGCTGTCCCCGAGCACCAAACTCGGTATCCACGATACGGACTCGAATATATAAGGCTCTGGATCTCTCTAATTTTTTTGCAAGTGACACGAAACCTATAAACAAATATATAAATAAATATATAAACACACGACGGTCATTCTTAGTATTAGATTAGATATATACTATGTTACATCCCATCTATTGTGCACATGGTAAAGCCAGCAAAGCAATACTTAAATTTACAGAGTAAATTTGTTGCATTCGTACCATACAGCCTCATATTCTAACGTGATACTACAGCCTAAACTGGGCAACACGGCTCAGAGTAATACGGAGTACGTGTCAATGGAACAGAGTTATGTAAATTTAGCTGAGTACACTGACGAAGACTACACTACTAGCATGCATTGTCTGCATGAGCTGGACCTCAGGAATCTCACATATCCCTAGGGAGGGGGAATTCTTCTGTCCGTCATTGATACCCACCTTTCAAATTCAATAGAACAAAGGCATCGACTGAAGTGTCTCACCTGAACTGTCCGTAGAAAAGGCCAATAAAAACCCGACAGCCTTGACACTGATAGTTCTGCTCGTCCAGTCCGACTTGTGGACACAGACGAGACACCAACGCCGACCGTCTGCTTTCCTGCCACAAATAAATCGTAATCAAAGCTCTAATTTATCTGCTTCAATATAGAGTGACTGCGAGCAGAAAAATTTCCTGCATTAAAATAATTTTTTCTTGGCAATTTCTTTCAGAATGACAACTCAAAACGAGTGGACCAAAAGCAGTGGTCTATTTTCACTGCTAATATTACTATTTTTAAGAATGAAGAGCCAAATTGATTACAGAGCTACTTCCCACAAACATCATACAGAACATTCCACAAGCTGTGAAATCTTTGCATCTACTCGTAAATACAACACTATAGATTTTACTGTGATCTCAGTGTACAACGATAGAAGCAGGTAATTAGAATCTTCCAGCATAGGTAAAAAATTCACTGTCCTAGGTTTCCCTGAGAAAAAATACCAGTTAATACTGCATAAACCAGACCTAGGATATAAAAAGATTGAATTCACACCGTGTCCTTTGAACCTATCAATTTTGAGAGCATCGTTTTTTACTAGATGAATTTAGTCAATGTGTCTCCGTGTCGACTCACGACTTTTCTACAAAGCTTAACTTGATTCAGTAATTCCATCAAATATTCACAGCAGAAGTTTTTCAAAAATATGTAGGTACATCAGTATATACACCAATCGGAAACAAAAAAAACTGACACTCGTATAGAAAGTCGGAAACAATGCGTATTTTCTGATAAGAACTAAACAGAAAAATTGAAATGAATGTAATAAAAGTTGACACAAAATTTAACGAAGGCATTAACAGACAAAATAGAAAATGAGGCAGTACTGACAAAAGAAGAAAGCAAACATGCTAGGAAATAGAAAGAAAGGACAAGAAGCTATTCTAAATTCAATCAAAAAAAGCCAAAGACAAACTCCCTGAACCAATACTACTGGGGACACACACGGAAACGCTCACTTTGTGGGGAGACGCTGTGACTGACATCAATTTGTATCGATAATGAAAAAAGATTTTATATTATCCTTTCAAATATAATTGCCTTGTTTCTCAGCGAAACTAACTATAACATCGTCCAGCATCGACAGAAAAGGGGTTTAAATTCTAAAGCGTATGGATCATGAGAAATTAGTGGACACGTTCTCACGAATGAAATACAACACCAAGCAACTGCCAAAGAAATTCACTTGTCAAAGGCAAGAGAACTTTACTTCACCTCTCAACTTTTCAACGAAATAGTAACTTTTGTGACATCCATCAATGAATAACATTCCTTTCCAGAACACAAACTCATATGCAGAGCTACCACACTAGCACATTTCCCAGTGACACACTGCAACAAGTACCAGTAAGTAGAAGCGTAATTGATGACTCACGGCGTTAATTGTTGACTTCATGAAAGAAGAATGTCCGTGCGCAGAGTCCTCCGTCTGCACAGCAGGGGACGTGAGGCAATTAACCTGCCGTACAACACCAATGTTAACAAATTATATTTTAAAATGACACCATGGGCAGTCATGTAATGACACCATGGGCAGTCATGTAATAATAACACCATGCAATAGCAATCAACCGAATTGTGTAAATACAAGCAAATTAATCTACTGTGAACTACTTCCTAAAGTAATCATACTGGCCTCTTCTACGGACAGTTCAGGTGAGACACTTCAGTCATAATTATTTCCACAGCCTAGTAGTCAAACCAATATTAATTTACCTTTCAATATTTTTCAATTTCAACACGTTGCTAACTACAATACAATCGAATATGACTATAAAAACACTAACTGTTATTCCTGTCACTGTAACATTACCGATACGACGCCATGACTGTGAATAATGGCGTTACAGATATTGATTTGAAAATGAGACGTCTCGGCATGAAGAGAAGCGACAACATCATGATCCACAAAATAGAGAAAATGCGTACACACCGGGGAGGCAGTGCTAGGCGTGTCGGTCTCCTCCAGCAGCGCCATATCCTCAGTGTTGACGTATCGATAGTCGACACTGTCAAGCCGCCGGGCCAACAACGCATTGAAGTCAAGCGAACTTGAGGTGACAATCGATCCATCATCACTTTGGTTCATGAGCGACGAACTCTCCAAAGACTCGCGGCTTTCCTCGAGAGCAGTATCCCCTTCTAGCTCGGACACGGCTTCACCAGCTTGAGAGCAAGTCTCAAGCGTCTCATGGCCAACCGCCTCGGCAACAACGCCTTGTGGTCGTGGGTGCAGGGTGCGCACAACGAGCGGCTTGGCAGGCGGCAGGGCACTCGTGCCTTCTTCAATAGAATTCTCCAAGCCTGCACACAAAATCACTTAAATAATGCCAACCAATATCATTACGTGTTCGGTATTTTGGTTAGTATTTCTGATTTCATACCATCAACAATAGTAACAGTCACTTACAATCGTTCTACACGTGAGTACTTCATACAAATTACCTCTCACAGACCTCGCACACTGTTACAATGAAATTAAATCTGCCAAATATACATTGCTAATCAGGTTTCACTAACAGTCTCACTTCAATAGTGTTCCATGTCAGTTACAAATAAACAACGATAATATTTTTTGCAAGTTTCACTTTCAAAACAATCAACAGTCACGCAATAGAAAATAACTCACAGGGAACGAGAACTTTACGATGCAGCTCGGAAATAAATTTGCGTCTAAGAAAAATGACTAACAAACTACTAGTAGAGATATGGTGACGAATAAGATTCAAGTTTATGGATTTCATTCATTTTGTAACACACTCTGAAGTTCGTAAAGCTCATTAATAATGAAACTGACTCCTCAACACCAGTCAGTAGATAATCTGAAGGTGTTGACATTATGAGCCGGTATAGGATGTAAATCTGTCAAGTGTGCAAAAACTTGCATAATTCAGAATCGTTTTCAATGAAAGTTAATAAACGAGCACCTATCCATCAAGGTGATATTTCTGAAAAAATTCACGAAACTGCGTCTACTGTTCGTTCATTGCCCATATCACGAGCAAGAAGGTGCATTAGAACTGGACATTAAGAAAAGACGTCAGTTTGCATCTCACCGATGAAACTGGTAGTGGGAGTGGAAGCCAGGATTGCATGCAGGAGGTGGTCATTCAAAGGAGTTTCTTCAATGAAAACAGCAGCTCGCTCCCTCTCTCGCCTCCGTCTCTGCACATCCTCCTCGCTCTCTACAGGAGTTATCTCCGCCACTAACTTCACAGGCTGCACCTGCGAACAAAGAGAAATATATTTACCTATGGACATATCCTTACGCAGTTCAAATTACACCAAAAATCTAACTTTTCACGACTTCCATGCAATTATTTTCATGTGTTTTCATAAGAATTGAATAAGTGCTTAGAGATGTTTGAACGATTTAATATTGACTGTGTTGAAAACATTCTGATAATTTGTGGCCATTATATCCGTTTTTCTTCAAATATTTTAAAAATAAAGGAAAACATGCTGGATTTCCAGTAGCAGAATGATCTCTGCAGTCATCTTTAAACTGTATATTTCATCAAGTGAAATGTGAATCTGAAAATTATGAATTTATTGTTCCTCCAGCTTGGGAAGAAGATAACGCTTTACTATATTTTAGACTAACATTCGTAAAACTTTGGTCGTCCAGTCTCTTTACTATTATAAAATTGATTACGAAGGTAACATTTGAATGCTTTAAATATTCTTTTGCAGATTTTTGTCTTTATTTGTGCAATACATGAAGTTCTGGAAGCTTCTTGTTCCATTTAAAAAAAGGTTAGCTATCCCTGCTGCAGATGCATTAAGATTTCAAACAAAGGATCCAGTATTCAACGGCACTAATGAACGAAGGTAATTTACCCCTTACTGACACCACTGACGTAATTTTCAATCGTGCATCCAATAAAATGATCATGAAAACCAAATTATACATACTGATGAAAGACTATGAACTGTTATTTATAACATACACTGGAAATTTTCCCTCATTTCTCAAAGACGTTGCTGGATTCCTCCTTACTGACACTCATTAACGAATCTTTAGACATAGTCGTATTTCCTTTACACCTTCAATTTAAACTTGTGATTAGCTCTTTTGACTAAATGATCCAAGACAAGTCTTTAGTTTAACAATTCTTCCAACTCACATTACCTGTTATTTGTTAATTTCGATTAACGGATTAGTTGGGTATAAAATTTACCGACTATTCCAAAATTTGTGAACAGGAATAAGAACTTCTCTGCAGCGTCTCCTTCAGAACACCAACATTAAACATAGCACACATTACTGAATATCAGACAATGTAATGCAATAAATTAAAAAACATTCTTTCAAAATTTCCCCCAACTTCTAGAGCCCAAGCATCACCAGCTTGGTCGACTGGTATCACCAGCTTGGTCGACTGGTGAGCGAATCTGCTTGCGAGCGGAAAGACCCGGGTTCGAATCCCGCTGCCGACATGGTTGACGCGGCTAGAAATACGGTATGGGACTTGGGTAAAACAACCGAATAATTATCGAAGTAATTATCCGACCCAAGAATGGGCCAGAAGGTTCGTTCCTATAGCCTCATTCTATTCTAATTACAAGACCCACCCAGCCTGGCACGGTGGGCCCTGAAGAAGGAGCCCACAGTCCAGCCAGCACAAGAGGCGTCTGTGTCCAAGTGTTGAGTACCGATGCGTTAGTGGCGAGCTGGAACTGCAGCGTGCACAGTGGCTGCAAGGTGCCCAGCAGCTGACAGCAGCTCTCCTCACGACGCAGCAGGGCACTAGGGCTAGTGGTGTCGTACAAAATGAAGCATGAATAAATATTGAGATAATCTTGGTATCATGGCTTGACTTAATTAGTCAATACATACCCATACAAAAACAAGAAATGAGGAAATATCTTTCACGACAAGTTTTACACGCTAAAATTACTTCATCAAAGCAATAAATAATGAGCGATACATGACGTAAACCCAACTAATGCAACAGTAACTTTATTTCCCTTCAGAAGAACTAAAACATGTATAAAAAACAACAGTGTGGGCAAAACCATTGTTGAAAATCAAGTGAACATAAAACAGCTTTGAAATCAAAAATTCCATCACTATATAGAATGAGCTATTAATTGGAGCATTAAATATTGCCATTATCACTGCCATTATCTTACCAATTTCCCCTTACCATTAACTTTTTATGTTAATAACGGCTGAAATCCTTTTTGCTGATTACATAATTGATCAATTGCTGATTGATTACATTGATCCCACCCTCGGACCGGGGGTAAACTACTCAAGATCCGAAAAAAAATTATTTCCTTTTATTATGTGAGATGTAAGCTGGTACCATATGGTACTGCAAGGAGGGAATGCACTGAAATTACCTTGAAGATGAGAATTACCTTCAAATCTATCCTGCAAGTGCACACACACATTGAATAGAATGCTTTGCCTAAAACTAACAGCATGTGAAGGTTCGACATTACAATTAACCTTGGAATAAGGATGTTATATCATTTTAGGATAAAAAAGAGCACAGACTGGAAAGTGAGACGCCGACAGCAGACTCACTGATAATAGTCTTTGAGCACACCGTGCTCACGCGTCAGAGCATCGAAGTAGCTGGACACCTGCCCTCCGTTGATCATGAGGCGCAACCACGCCCGACCTCGGCCCACATCACTCGTGATGTACGACAGACAGCACACCTGACAACACCAACACGCGCTGCTTAAATTTCGGCACTTTAATATAATTTTTATCCTAGATGGCAGTATGCAAATGGTACGAAACACAAGAAAGGAGCTCTTTCAAATTTAAATAGAAATACTTTTCAATTCTACCTGCCCTACAAACCTACAAAGACTGGTTCAAGTCATAAAATGCCAGTCTGTCGTAACTGCCAAGCCCTTCCGTGTTAAGATCATGCACCTCATTGAGAAGTAATCGTGTCTGGTAGTACTCAGACACTATAACATTGTCACTGAAAAGTGGGTCATTTTTCTGTTCTTGAAGAAACCGAGTTGTCTGAAATTGTGGAACATTAACCCTTCACTGCATGGCGTGATGGATATGACACATACCTATTTTTTCATATAAAATCTTATTTAATAATTATTGAGGCGCGATAGCTGCTTGTGCCACATCAGGAACGTACTGACCATGCATCAAACGCGTATTACACCACTGCTACACACACATCAGGCGGTGAAGTATAGTTGTTGAGACACCTTCGAAGTTTTTCAATAATTCATGCAATGAAGGCTTAAGGCTACTTGATATAACAGCCAAAGGTTCGGCAAAAACCCCAACACCTGAGAAGGTTAATGCACAAAGAGCAATATAAATATGAACAAAGCATGCATAACACCACCAGCTTGGTCGACTACCACCAGCTTGGTCGACTAGTAAGCGAACCCGTTTGCAATGCGAGAAGACCAGCGTTCAAGACCCGCTGCGGCCGTGGTTAGTTTGTGTGTGACCATCGGCGGCTAGAATTACGGCATGGCACTTGGGTACTGACAGAAAAATGGGCCAAAAAACTCGTTCCTAACACCTCATTCTATTTTAACTCTATAATATTACTCACCAGCTGATAAAGAGCATCCCTTACAATCCCACTGTAGTGGGTACTAATCGCATCCTTATGTATTATAGCCTGGCGAATAACAGCAGTACTCATTCACACAGTGGCAGACAGACTTAACTAACAACACCATTATTACCACGCCAATGTGACCCGAGAAAGAAGCAAGCTGCTTCAACCATCTCTCTGTATCTTTAGAAAACAATAGGTAAAAAATCATTTCTATACGACAAAGAGTAGGATCATGAAAGAATACTAAATGAACCACTTCTACAATTGCTGAAGTTACCTCCTTGATGTCGTCCTTGTGACACACAGACATGGCCACAGGCCAGAAGTTAGGCGCCGGCATTCTGCTCTTGGCGCCACCAAAGAAGGAGGACATACGCGAGGAGTAAGAGTCCTTCAGCCCATGTATGAGCACAGCTTCTAGTGAACAGCATAAGTTGTTTGTGAGGTCACTCGTACCAAAGATTTTAGGCGGGATGCAGGATGGATCTGTAACGCAATATAAACGATGGTAAGCCACTTGTCTAGTAAATCTCAAAACCTAGTATTCAACAGATTTATATGTACCAACTATAGAACATTCAATAACTGAAATTACAATGCTCAAGAACCACCATTTATTAAATAACTTAATGCACACAAAATAGTAGTTATGTATGCAGTAATTGAAAGAAACGTTTTATTCAATAAGCTTTCCATCAACATCTAAAACAAGCTAAAGACATTCAGAGTCAAGAATCCAGGCAGTAGGTACATATTTTATAATTATCTGCATTTGTTGAATAATATAACTCTAGCTTGGATCTGTCAATATTTCATTCATGATAATTCATGATATGTTCAACCTTCCATTCTCATTTTATAATCATTTATCTCAAATGTTGCTTACAATCTCTCAAGTGCAATGAAGTTTTCAGTTGACAACAATTTAAAGTTTGATGATTACCATAAAGTTGCACTTAGCAACCATCTAGGAAATTAGATACAACTTTTCAAAGTTTACCCAGATTTGCATACTCTATTTCAAGATTTTTGCCTCACTGTTGTAAATCCTAACTGTAACATACAATTTACAGAACTTCTTTGAAAATTAATTCTGTAGGTTATCAGTACATTTGCATTAATTCTCCTTCTGTATTCATTGTTCTTATGTATGTTACTATAAAATAACTCTGACCTAAGGAGTTTATAAAGTATTTATTTTGTATCATTTTCAAGCCCTTTATCAAAAATGAAAATGCTTATTCCTCTTTTTTCTTGAAGTTTTTCAACTATACCTCTTAAATGAACTTTCAATGTAAACAAATTCAAATAATTTTGATTTTTCCAGAAGCATACATATTCATTCTACAGGGCTAAAGCTCACTTTGTGAAACAGGTACAAATAAAAATAGTTTTATTTATGAGTCAACCCCATGTCCACTTTATGGAATAGGCAACAAAATGTTTAATGATAAATAGGAAGATGTCTTTTAGAAGAACAGTAACTATGTTCAGGATTGAATTAATAGGTTTCTTGATGTTTTTTATACCAATTATCATATAAAAATATTAATAGAACTTTTGTCAAAACCTGTAATTTTTTATATCACTCATTTCTTCCTGATATTCTGGACAAGTTCTAATGTTACATTATCTAACACTAATTGACATACAAGATAAATACAATAAATTAACCAATGACTGCATTCAGGCACCACCATAAGGCTCATGTTGAGAGTAAAACAAGATTTGAATATCAAACAAAGCAGCATAAAAAACAAGCTTTGGTGCATGGCTGCTGGCATATCTGGTGACGAAAACTATAGTTCAGAAAGGGATCACAGTTTTGAAGAAAAGGGAATTTTGCAATGAACCCACCAGGAACATGTGATGGAGGAGGCCGCACATACAACTTAGAAATGTCCCCCATTGGCTGCAGCAAGGCCTGAACAACATCCTTCAGATGCATCAAAATCTGGTACTGTAGGACTTCATCTCCTTCGACACTTTTTACTCGGTTCCCTCTCATGATGCTGTTTGAAATCAGTCTCAAACATCTGTACAGAAAAAGTTTATCTTCACTCATATGATATAAACCTGCCAATAATAGCTAATTACACAGCAAAAAAGACACTAGTAGAAAAGTGAATTTCAATTCTCAAAAGCAGTCTTATTGTTTGGTAGCTTTAAATTAATTATAATTATATTTGAATAAATAACTTTCATAGCCTGCATTGTAATGTGACTGACACAAAATTAAAAGATCAACCTTCAAACATAGGAAAAGTTTATGTGCAGGAGCTAGCAGTTTGATAAACAAATTACATCAAATTAACATCAGTCACTGATCAAGACATCTATGAAGGAAAAACTGGTTCAGGAATTTAATTTTATTTCCAAAGAATAATTACCAGAAAAAGAGTATTATAATTATTTTTATTCTTATTGTTCAAGTTATCACTCCTATCAGTAAAAGAGACCAAATAAACTATTGTATCATTAGGAAAAACAAAATTAATGCTTGTACACATTGCTGTGCAATACTTTGATTACCTGGCAGAATGGATAATATTAAAATAAAAAGGTTTAGGAGTAAAACTAAATTCACTGTATTACAGCCATTACATCATAAATAAAGCAAATCTGCTTATAAAACATTAAGTTAGAAAATAACTGAATATATACTGAAACCAATGAAAAAGGAGTACTGCAAAATAAAGAATATTTGAACTTTTAAGAGCTTTCATTGTGCATAAATATAAAAAATGAGAGCAAACAAAAAGTTTACAGCCAATTTGAAATTCTCACAAAAACAAGAAAAGTATTAGTACTTAATATGTGTATTTTGAACAAAGAAGGCTCAATTAGAATAAATATCTTAGGATTACAAAGAATAAGTGTTAACTGCTTGCAAAAGGAATGCACTGACAAATTCTTCATGAACACTAAGTTCCAAAGCCCATAAAAATAAGTTAAGCTATTTAGAATAGAAACATACTGCTTTCAACTTAATTTTAACACAATTACAAAACAAAGAATGAGACTGAGCAACAAAATTTAAATGTAATAATTGAAATTAAGCTACATAAAACTCATGTGTGTAAATTTAATATACAGAAGTAGGCAAACTCACCTGCAATATGCTCTCAAAAGCTAAATTGATGTTAATTCAACACCTCCACTTATTGACAGTACAGGAGCTTAAGAAACCTACTTCACTATTATATTATTATGGTATAGTTCAGTAAGAGGGTTCAATACCATACTTCTGCAACATATCAAGTGTCTTGTCTAGAGCTATTCCATTTCTTAGAACTGAATAATAACCTTTAACAGATAAATTCACCACAGTGCTTCCCTCACGGACATTATTTGATGATGAAACTACCGATTTTTTCACAGAGGCCTCCTCATTTTCTTGTAAATTTGGCAAAGAACTTTTGTCATGAGCATTGAGAGCAGCAAGCTTGATATCAGATGTTAATCCAGTCTGACAGTCAATAACCCCACCATCAAACACATGAGCAACATCACTCCATATCTCCCTGAACTCATCTACAGCTAGAGGACTTTTATGATTACTGATGTTAGCACTTGTGAGAGCAAGAGGTGCCCCACAACCAATAGTTACAGCTCTGATGAATTCACTATCTGGAATTCTAATGCCAATAAGACTAGTGTCAGGGTTGAGGCTTTTGTTCAATCCAGGAGTCCTATTGAAAACCAGAGTGACAGGTCCAGGTAGTAATTCCCAAAGCAGAGCTTCTGGTACAGTTACTTCAGCCCACTTGAAGATATCAGGCACATGAGCAACACAGACAGCAAGAGGCTTAAGAGGATTTCTTTTCTTGACTCGGTAAATCTCTTGAATTGCTTCAGAGTGCTGGGCAAGGGCAGCTAAGCCATAAAGAGTATCAGTTGGCACTGCAACCAATGAGCCTTCTTGAAGTGCCTTCACAGCTGAGCACACATGGTCAGACAAGCTGCCTTTACTCAACTTAATAACTGATGGCATAACACAACAATCTAGCTCTGAACCACCACTCAGAAGAAGCTTTTCTGAAATGCTACAGAATGTCCTCCACAGCACAGAAGACATCCATAAATTTGAAAGAATACCTGGAACATAATAGAAATAGTGAACATTTATATTTAGTTTACATACAGAACCTTTGAAATGCAAAATTAACAATAAATATTTCAGCAAAATGTCAAATAGTATCTACCATAAAAAAATGAGAATAATGGAAGCTAATAGCAAATATCAAAACAGAATTTATTTTCCAATACTTCCAACCTAAAAATCAACAATTTGGTTCACCACATAGAGCAAAGGAACATAATATTTTGTGTGCAGCAATATAAAGTACTATTATACTAACAAAAGCTCACATTTTCTTCTGAAACAGTTCCTAGCAGCCATATTTCCCTCCTAACAGCCACATTTGCATCTCAACAGCCA
>VCRD01000858.1:2533-14708 GCA_006783055.1 Trinorchestia longiramus
AATGTAGAAACTAGAAAAACAAATTGGTCGCTAAAGGGTTAATTTAGGTAGCCAGTCCACATGTCTAGATTGTTAGCTTTAATTTTATATGTGAATGAAGTTTGTGGGATGAATAGGTGAGAAATCATTCCGATAACAGGAAGGTATAAATATCGTTAGTGGACTCCAACCCGGGTGTCAAGGAACGGCGTCCCTCCAAGCAAGAGTGGTTGAGCAACGGGGATTAATTTATAGCCCTGCAGTGAGAAGAAGTAGTTACCTTTAATTTGAGATCAAAATAAAAGTTATACGATGCATGGGACAAAAATAATCAACGAAACTGTTCGTTTCACGTTTTTTTTCTGGATTTCTCAAGACTTTCAGTTCGGGTCGAGTTCAATGTCAAGATTTTCCCTCCGTTAACATTAAGACTAGAAACATCTAACCCCTTTGGGTCTTAACATAAATGACATTTTTGTGAATGAAATTTGGCGCTTACCACAACGATGAGCTGACCGACCATTGTATGGCGTGTGATCCAGGGTTGAAAAGGACGATCCACACAGCGACGCTCCGTTATGTCTCGCAGATTACCAACATTTAATCAGGTGGAGAAGAAGACGAAGCAGGTGGAGGGGAACTGGAAGAGGTGCTTTCATTAGTTTTGTCAAGCTGTGCACTTTTTACCAACCAAAGTTTAAGATTCGCTAGCAAAAAATCAATGTCAGTTGAGCCCAAACTGATGCTTTAATCGTGATTTACGTACGAATATATGCGTACAGACGGAGTTTCGTGCAATTTTTATTTTTCATAAAAAAACATTGAGCCTTACATTTTTTTTCGAAAATGTTTGAAACAAATTCTTCCTTTCATTTACACAGAAAGTGATCAGAAGGGCATTAACAGGTTTGTTGCGATTGCCTGATTGGTGTAAAACTTCACTTTGTACGCATAGTCACTAGAAAGATCTGAAAAAATTACAGAACCTAACCTAAGTGACCCATTGGTGGGTCGCATCGCAACAAACGTGTTAAAAAAACATATCATAGATTTGCGTTTAAAACAATCAGAAATACAAAATTTTTCAGTTTACCACATCGTACTTTTTACTAACCAAAGTTTGAGATTAGCTAGCAAAAAATCTAAGACGGTTGTGCAAAAACTGATGCGTTATTCGGAATTTACGTAAGAATATATGCGTACAGTCGGGGTTTCGTGCACTTTTTATTTCTTAAAAAAACACAAGGCCCTACGTTTTTTTTCAAAAATGTTTGAAACAAATTTTTCCTTTCAATTGAACAAAGAGTGACCAGAAGTGCAGTAGAAGACACGTTATACCATAGATTTACGTTTAAAACAATCAGAAATGAAACATTTTTCAGTTTACCATATCGTACTTTTTACCAACCAAAGTTTGAGATTCGCTAGTAAAAAATCTAAGACAGTTGTGCAAAAACTGGTGCGTTATTCGTAATTTGCGTACGAATATAGGCGTAATATATATCTATATATATTTAGGTATATAAATCCTTACGTTTTTTCGGAAATGTTTAAAACAAATTTTTCCTTTTACTTGCAAGAAAAGTGATTAGAAGAGTATTAGGAAACATTAGATCAGTGATTCTCAAACACGGTGCCGCGGCAACAGAAGTTTCAGAAGGAAGACAGAAAGAAAGAAGCAGAGCTCTTCTCGTGCACGGCGTGATTTGATTCCAGTTGTCTCTCATTCGACAACGGAGCTTTACCGTTACAGTGAGAAAAAGATTTCGAACACTCGTTTGAATAATCACCGTTAGTCTGGCACCGCTCACGGTTGCCTATATTATCAGTAGAAAGAATGTCCGCTTTCGTGATAACTTTGGTACCTTGAGATGAGTCTACTGACGATGTTAACTCGCACTTATCTTTTGAACTAATGAGTTTATTGTTAAAAATAGAGCCGGTTTTGGAAGGCTGAGGCCGGTTTAATGATGGAGACTGACCTCCATTGTACAAAGACAAAGGAGGAGGTCTAAGATCGCGCAATCGCAAGCTACCACCGGTGTTAATCTGAATCTTGTTGCACCGCAAGGTTTTCAAAGAGGAGGGACCATTGTGTTGGTGCCAGGATCCAGCGGACGAGTGTGAATCAGAAAGCGACCCAGTCATGGAACTGCTCATAGATCCAGAGAAGGATCCAGACATGGACTCTGTTACGGAGTCACTCATGGATCCGCACATCGACCCAGAGATGGAGCCTTCGTTGCTGGAAACGCCAGAGTCTGAGTCATGGGACCAAGAATACTTGAGTCGTCGGCGGTGTTGGTGGATGAAACTTTCGTTAGCACAAGACCTGTTGTGCCAATGAGAAGCCGAGTGAAGCACCAAGACATCCAAGAATAGCTCTAAGGAAACTTAAGGAATCAACAAACGGAAAAATGACATGGGATTTAAAAGAGAGAATGACAGGAGAAATGAAATTGACATGAAGAAAAAACAGATTGGCATTAAAATAGCACAGGCAAAAGTTAGTCCATCGCTATGAAAAAACATTGACAACGAAGTATGAAAATTCCAATAGTCAGCGATTTATTGTAGAAAGAAATTTCAGAATAAAAAGTTCAATGCAGACAAAAAAAGAGCAATCGTGCGCATAGTATTAACATCACATGAACAACGAATAAGACAATGAAGCGCTAATATACGAATAAACGAAATTTTTTGAAGAATATTCACAGTGGAAGGGGTTGGATTACGAGACTGTGCGTAGCGGTGAGAACAATGTCATTTTGAAAAAAATAGGAAGTTTTTAGGAACGAGAAAAAAAACAGGAATAATACTCGACGATGCACCTCAAAGTGAATGAAACAAATTTAAGCGCAAACATTAACACGTTGCCTCCGATTGCCTGATTGGTGTAAAACTTCACTTTGTACGCATAGTCACTAGAAGGATCTGAAAAAATTACAGAACCTAACCTAAGTGGTACACATATGTACCACTTCGGAGTCAACGTGTTAATATAGAAAAGAAACCATTGTACAAGAATGAAAGCCGCAGCCTTGAATCAGCACATTTTAAAGGGAGAGAAATTCACAAAAAGTTTAACAAGAACGATATTCATGATGCAAGTATTACGCAGAATGAAGCAATTATCAAATACATTTTCATTAATGATTTGTAGCATTATAGCTAGAGTTTGGCAAAATTTATATATATTGAAATCCAGGTTTGAGAGAAAATAGCGGAGAGAAAGTATTTGAGTTAGTTATAAAATGAAGCCCGTGACAAGTGAAGGTGACCCGCCATGTTAGAAGTGATGACCGAAATGAGGAAATTTTCAACGCATCTTGATGAATGAGAGACGATTATTTAGCGCAAAACTAAGTGAAGGTGATAAACAGTGTTAGCAGTGTTTGTGCAGAGGTTGTGCAGCACAGCACACAGAAGAGCGGGCGTGATGCACAGACACACCAGCAGCAGAAGGCAGGAGGAGGTGAGGAGGGAGAGACACGCGTTAGTGTATAGTTAGTCTCAGTAAACTCTCTCGTAAACCAAATGTTGCTTGTTCCCTCTACACATATAGACCTCAAGTTCCAGGCTCACGGTTGCCTACTCATTTATGTCATACTGTCACACGTTACATTAAATGTTGCCTGTTCCCTGTACGCATATAGACCTTAAGTTATAGGCTCTCGGATGCCTATACATTTTTGTCTTAGTGTAACACCCCAAGGTCGGACTATAAACAGGCTAATCATGCTTCTTCATTTTCTGCTACATTCCAATACTCGGACAACGAGCTTCTGTATCACAGTCAAAACATGAGCTCAAAACGAATTCTTGTCTTTGTTTAAATCACTAGCTTCTTTCTAGTCCTAACGTCTTAACACCCTCTTTTTCTCAATGCTTTGCATTATTGGCTCAGTAGCACATTAACCTAGACAGAGTAAACCTCTTAGACGACGGGAATAAACTCGTACTCCTGGATAAACCAGAGCTTTCGTAGTAAATATCTCTAAAGAATTAGTCACGTCAGTGCGGTAGATTTAGGCAAATGACAACACAGCGTACCGGGTCGTTTAGCCCACGTATGAAACAGCCACATCCTACAAAATTTAAGACCCCTCATCGTACAAAATTTTGCCTCCTAAGTAACCGATAAACTCAACTCTTACGGAATGTAACAACCCAAATATGTTATAAGTTCGAAATCACCAGAACCTCCACTTGACCATGCCCCTAATTAGTACTGAAGATTTATTTCAAGCGAGCCCCAACCAAAGTTGAAGAGAGGTTTCAGAACTAACGTTTAAATCAACGGGTGCAAAAATAAAGGAAAACGACAGGCTGAAAAAATAGGACAAATTCACCAGGGTTTTAAGACATGGCTGGAATATAGTTTCTGTGCGTCTGTGCACTATCAGGAAACACTAAATTTCAGAGCAGTACTATTATTGTCAACTCAAAAAGAACTACGTATCAAATCAAACGTATCTCATACAAGTGGATGGATAGAGCCCCTCGAGCAGCGACACTTGGTGTTAACTTATCAAAAATATAAGGACGTCAATTCTTGTTGAATAATTTGTAGTAGTCCATTTTATTAACAATTTGTTACCAGTCAACGCACATATTTTCTAATATTTACAAACCCCACGAGGTGCTATATTTAAAATGAACAGAGACACACATAAGCAAACGCAGAAGGCTGTCGACACATTGTCATCCATTTGAGATTTTCTTTAGTGTCAAAATAATGGAACACTTTAAAGACGACTACCACAAAGTTCTCTGGACAATGTACAACACAACGAAGGAAAGAAATAATAATAAATGGTGAGGTAAAGCATAAAATGAAAGAAACTGTGGCAGCCAACGAGCACACAAGCTGGGATGGTATTGGAAATTTATAGATCAAAGTGACGTGACCTTATACTGAAGATATCAGGCAGTGAGCAATCTTTAAATTTGAATGATAAAATATACTTATACAGGGTGGGGCATAAGTAACGCACCCTTTTAAAAATTTAATAATAAATAAACTATGAAAGGTATAACGATGGGGATAATTGCAAACGATAGAGGAACTCCTAAAGTTTATTTACACGTCGTATCCTGTCTACAGATCCCAGGGTATATTGCGGTAATAATTTTTTAAAATTTACCTTCAAAATGGTGCGCTACACGAAAGAACAACGAGCAAAAATTGTTGAACTCTACTTTTCATGTAATAGTTCAATAATTGCAGTGCAGAGAAGTTACAGGAACATTTTTAATGATGGAAGAAGTCCTGATAAAAACACAAATTCTAACAGTTCGCGGCCTTCCAAAGCGCCGTTTGTCTACTGTTGATCCGGTTTCTTTGAATTTAGAGACCATTGCTTTTATGACCATTGCAATTTTTATCAGAACATTTTGAAGGTAAATTTTAAAGATTTATTACCGCAATATACCCTGGGATCTGTAGACAGGATACGACGTGTAAATAAACTTTAGGAGTTCCTCTATCGTTTGCAATTATCCCCATCGTTATACTTTCCATAGTTTATTTATTATTAATTTTTTAAAAGGGTGCATTACTTATGCGCCACCCTGTATAAGAATCATCAAGATTAAAAGGAGTTAGACTTGACGTGTATCACAATAACAAAACAACACGTTATTAGTTTTCATTAAGTATTTTATGCTGAAAATGTAATTGACAGAATGATTTGAAAACTTTTCACTTTCCCTATATTTTGCAAACAAAGAATCCTAACAGAAACAAAAAAAAATATTTAAGGTAAATATGGAGAAAAAACGCAACAGATTAAGAGCTATATTAGGCACCAGTTTACACAGAGAAGCAATCAGGCATGACGCCTAAATGTATAACGTCTCGTACTTAACAAAAGAAGTTGTTCAACTAAATGACACCATTAAAATATGAATAGTTAACTAACACTGGACTGCCACTAGAAATTCAACAAAAGTATGAACATTTCAAGCAAGAAACAAGGTCAGAGAGACGAGATGAGAGAGCGACGAATGAAATGAAAATGACATGTGTAGAATCAGAAGCATTTTCTTATCCGAGCAACAAGGAATACTTGCGCTACTTGAGATTGGTAACTTGTAGAACCGTGAACCTTAACATTAACAGCTAACATTGATAATAAATATACTGCAGTACTATATATATTCAGATTTTTTTATCGCGTTCGCTAACAGAGCAAAATCTAGGCCCATAAATAGGAAAAATACTGCGCTGTAGTATAAAACAACCACTTCAGATATGAACATGCAAATGCATGCTTGTACATGTCAACTAAAAGCAACGTTTGCCAGGAAAACGAGAGGTTCTCTCACGGTATGAAAGCAGCAGCACTCCACACTCCTCTTTATTATTATTATTATTATTATTATTATTATTATTATTATTATTATTATTATTATTATTATTGGATACCTTCTGATGACGAAGTTAAAATTAGAATAAGGTCACAGGATTACAATAATGAGCACATCTCATCACCAGCTTGGTCGACTGGTGAGCGAATCTGCTTGCGAGCGGAAAGACCCGGGTTCGAATCCCGCTGCCGACATGGTTGACGCGGCTAGAAATACGGCATGGGACTTGGGTAAACAATCGAATAATTATCGAAGCAATTATCTGATCCAAGAATGGGCCCGAAGGTTCGTTCCTATAGCCTCATTCTAATCTATTAGATTGTTACAAAAATAATGGCCGCTCGAAGGTCTGGAAGGCTTCTGAAATCAGCCATCATTTTTGTAACAACCTAATAATTCTAATCTAATCTATATTCAAGAGACACGCAGACGGATAGTTCGACAACCAAGCAAAAAACCACGGGAATGCTAAATTATTCTGTCATATAGCAACGGATGTTTATCATGACGCATAGTCAGCGCCCTCTAGATACAGCCTTAGTTACCATGTGCACTTCTACTGATCTACCGTTTGTTTTGTCAAGCAGTAATAACACACTAATTCATTAAATTAATATAGAGACACTATTATGCTGCTATTATAGTGAAATTATCACTGAATACGACATAAACGATAGATTTGTCGCTACTTGAAAGTTCAAAATTAACAAATTGTCTTTCTTGATCGAAAAAACAAACGTGTTTTTGTTCGAAGATAGAAATGCAGCCATCCCAGCGACGACAGAAAATCAGACGAGTTAACTAAACCCAAAAACTATCTCAGATACTTAGGGAAGCACAGGCATTATTAGGATCAAGCACTGTAATCGTTAGACTGTTCTCATTCCGTTTTCCTGGACTGTTTTTCCTGTTGCACACAAGACCCTCTTGCTGGAGCCAAGTCTAACCCACAAAAAGCCATTACTGGACTCAAGTCTAACACACAAAAACCTATTACTGGACTCAAGTCTAACACACAGGCGCCCCTAGTTAGACTCGAGTCTAGTGCACAAGACCCACAACACTGAGGGCACAAAATACACATAACAAAAGACAAAACAACAACGACGCGTACCTGTCAAGAGAGAGGTGGTGTTGAGCCGCTGGCAGCTCTCAGCGCCTGAGCAGCGCGCTGAGCTCTGAGACAATCTCAGCAGCATGAGGGAACTTTGGTAGGTCTTCCGGCACATCCACCGCACCCGCGTCTACGTCCACTAGACACAGGTTAGCCTGAAACAATATTAATGTCTCTAAGACGTAGGTTGATATGCAGGAAGAAAAAGTTACTACAGCGACAAGACAAGCTAAAAAGTCAGAAAAATAGTTCGTCTGGAAAAGGAAGATAAGCTCAAGAAGTAAGAAAACGTTAATCATCAAATATAAACTTTCCTGGTAAATGGAATTAATTCAATGAAGGAGAGGCTGCCAAGTGACAGACTTATTGAGCAAAACATCACGCAAATGTTTAAATTTGCAGGTAATAACGCACGAGCAACTGCCAAGGAAATACTTTCATTGCTATTCACCACAACATTTAAGTTCCACATGATGCTGAACTATCCTGTGAAAACATTGCAGTAAATATGTAGACTTATTAATATATATGATGAGCAACTTTACGTGAAGGACACTGTTTCCATTTTGGACACTTGTACCAAGACAGCTTATTTGTGAAAGTGAATAGGTGTTGCACGTCAATTCACATACACTTTCTAGTTGGTGCAAGACGATTTTACTTCAAAAAACGCCATTCCAGAAGTTATAAAAATATGAATACCCACGAGATTTCAGACGAAATTCCTTAGTCACGATAAAAGACTACCATAAGATACGCATCTTAACCAGCCATGTATTAAACAAGACCAGCATGCAGGATTTGGAATTTGCAGGATTGGAGTCAATTTTTCTTGTTTCCAATCATTATTTGAGTGGTAAACAAAGTTTCATAAAATTCCGAAGCATTAACCATAATAGGTAAAAATTTCGTGAGGGAATACCGTGTGCATTTTTGTCAAAATTTCAGAAATCTAAAATCAATAATTGCAAGTCACAGTTCGGCAGCATAGCATGTATTGAGATAGAATAAAACGATACACGCAAGCACATAGTGCAAATTAACGAATAATAACCAAAAAAATGAGATTCGGCAACATTGACCAAAAGAGGTAAAAAATTTCGCAAGGGAATACCCAGTGCATTTGTTCAGGAAATTCAGAAATCTGAAATAAATAATTGCAGATCATAGTTAAGCAGGATAGCATGTTTTAAGTAGGAACAAAAAGAAAATTACAAACAACTAGTGGAAATTGACTAATTAACAAAAAATGAGATGCCCAA
Organism: Trinorchestia longiramus; assembly: GCA_006783055.1. Taxonomy (NCBI): domain Eukaryota; kingdom Metazoa; phylum Arthropoda; class Malacostraca; order Amphipoda; family Talitridae; genus Trinorchestia; species Trinorchestia longiramus. The sequence continues at coordinate 11,261 of VCRD01000858.1, forward strand.
TTCCTACACGGGTTCATATGACCTATAAATAAAAAAGCAGATAGAATTTGCAGCATTAGAGTCATTTTTTCTTGTTTCCAATCGCTAGTTGTCTGTTATACTGAGTTTCATAGAATTCCGAAACATTAACAAAAAAAGGTAAAAATTTCGTGAGGAAATACCCTTAGCATTTTTGTCAAAAAATTCAGAAATCTAAAATAAATAATTACAGGTCACAGTTCAGCAGCATAGCATGTATTGAGAAGGAATAAAAAGATTAACCCAAACAAATAGTGCAAATTAACGAATAATAACCATAAACCTGAGATTCAGCAACACTGACCAAAATAGGTAAAAAATTTCGTTAAGGAATACCCTGTGCATTTGTTCAAAAAATTTTCTGGCTTCTTCGATCGCAAAATGTCAGGAAATACCCTTAGAAAGTTTTTTAAAAATTTACATGAAGATTCGAAAATTAACAAAAACATTACTCGGCAGATAGAAGAAAGCATGAGTAAATATGTGAAAACTAATCTTTTACATGAGTTGTCTATAATCTTTGCACGTGATATATGCATCATCATAAATGTTAAAGATTTTCGATTTCTAATTTTGTACAGGCGAAGATTGCGTACAGAACGAAGTACCTAATGAAGGACGAGTCCATTTTAATGAATACAAAAGAAAATGTTTTATGTTTGAACGTAAATATACAAATATTGTTCTGTAGATCAAGGAAAACAATTATAAACTCTGGAAAACACATTAGTTGTTGCAAGAGTTGTCTAGAATTTTCGTTCGTGAAAAAATACTTTGTTTCAAATGCCAAAATTCTTTATTTTCAGTATTTAGCAGGTGGAAGTGGTATTTAGAATTAGTTTTCGAACGGAAAACGCTTCAAGTTTAATGAATAAAAATGAAATTGATCGAAACTGCTTTGTTAACTTTTTGGAGCACTAAAAGTATGAGAACACCCTTGGGAGATTTTTTCGTGATAATTCCATACGGGAATGTTAAATTCAAATATACTTTTAAATACACAAATGTTACACTTTATATTATGGAAAACATACGTAAATCATGGAAAATATCAGTTTTTTCGTCCCTTATTTTGACTCGCAGATATATCATACTCATTTTTGAATATTCGAGATTCGCTATTTAAGATTCTGTGCATGCGATAATAACTAGAGTAGCACGTTCCCTAATCCGACTCAGTTTTTGAACAATATAACATCATACACGGCGTTGTAGATAAATCCGACATCTGACAAAAAGAAAGAGAAATAGGAAACAAAACGAAAGCTGCATATGCAGATACCCGAAATTTTATTTAACAACAGTTTAAGTTACATACTACATTATTTTTCAATGTAACTGTCTCCAGCGACCATCTCAAGGCGGACGCAAACTCAGCCACACGCTTTGGCGACTATGTCCTTGTCTGTGGAGGCGAATGCTTCCACGATAACAGCCTTCGGAGAGTCTACTGTTTGTTTGTTTGTTTGTTTGTTTGTTGGTATTGGCCTCGATCACGCTCCAGAAGGAATAGTCAAGAAGGTTGCAGTCTGGTGAGGAAGGCGGCCACAAGTCCGGCGACCAATGATGAGAAACATTGTTTAACACGTTTGTTGCGATTGCCTGATTGGTGTAAAACTTCACTTTGTACGCATATTCACTAGAAAGATCTGAAAAAATTAAAGAACCTAAACTAAGTGACCCACCGGTGGGTCACTCAGGTTAGGTTCTGTAATTTTTTCAAAGTTTTGTAGTGACTGTATGAACAAAGTAAAGATTTGCACCAGCTAGGCAATCGCAACAAACGTGTTAACAGCCACGCTTGGGTCGTTTTGGCCTTGTGTGCAAGAGCGGAGTCCTGCTGGAAGACGTAGGGGCGTCTTGCGGCGATGTCGTCAATCCAGGATTTCACCACTCTCTCCAGCACCTCCTCGTACATAGATCTCAGCGGTGTTTCTCAGGCTCTTTTGAAAGAAGTGCGGTGGCATGACATGACTCTTCACTGGAGATGACTCCAAGGAGCATGCCGGAGTAGGGAATTGCAATATAACATTACAAAATAATGTATGTAACTTAAACTGTTGCTAAATAAAATTTCGGGTATCAGCATATACAACTTTCGTTCTTATTCCCCATTTTTTTCTGTCAGGTGTCGGATATATCTGCAACACCCTGCATCTTAACAATAAAACATACAATTTTTTAATTTAACACGTTGCCTCCGATTGCCTGATTGGTGTAAAACTTCACTTTGTACGCATAGTCACTAGAAGGATCTGAAAAAATTACAGAACCTAACCACAGTGGTACACATACGTACCACTTCGGAGTCAACGTGTTAATAAAAAATTAGAATAAACAAAAATATTTCAAATGTTTTGAGCCAGAAAGCGCATAACGTATTTCACAAATCGAACTATGAATAGTTTTTTACAAAGAATAAAATTAAATTGATTATAATTCAAAATTTTTAATTCCGTATTAATGTGAATCTCTAACGTTACTTAAAGTTAGTGTGCTTCAGTACTTTCACCTAAAATAAGTGAGAATCTGTACACTTACCTAAAGTTAATGTGAATCAGTACTGTTACCTAAAGTTAGTGTGAATCAGTACTATTACCTAAAGTTAGTGTGAATCAGTACTGTTACCTAAAGTTAGTGTGAATCAGTACTGTTACCTAAAGTTAGTGTGAATCTGTACTGTTACTTAAAGTTAGTGTGAATCTGTACTGTTACTTAAAGTTAGTGTGAATCAGTACTGTTACCAAAAGTTAGTGTGAATCTGTACTGCTACCTAAAGTTAGTGTGAATCTGTACTGTTACCTAAAGTTAGTGTGAATCTGTACTGTTACCTAAAGTTAGTGTGAATCAGTACTGTTACCTCAAGTTAGTGTGAATCTGTACTGTTACCTAAAGTTAGTTTGAATCTATACTGTTACCTAAAGTTATTGAGAACCACTTTAGTTACCTAAAGTTATTACTGAGAACCACTACACTTATCTAAAGTTGGTGTAAATCAGTACACTTATCTAGAATTAGTGAGATCAGTATGCTTACCTAAAACTACTGAGAATCGGTACACTTACCTAAAGTTAACGCACATCGTTCATTTACGTATAGTACAACAGAAACAAGATTCACAATTTTCATGGAGATTCGACACTAGTTTAGTTATAAAAAAACTTGCGGGACTTAACTTGTTTCACATTAACCTTTAACTTCAAACAATGGTCTAGTTCTAACAGCAAAGTGCCAACCAATACTCTTTTCGTTATGCCAAATGGTTCACATTCTTATTTAACCTTGAAGCCTGTTTCAATACAAAGAGAACTGTAACAACTGCTATACGAGTGTTGAAATCGGTTCATCAAATTTGAAACGTCAAATTTCTACCACGATGGGAGTTGAAACAAAAAATTACGTGTAAATTGCTCCACAGTCAACATACCGA
>VCRD01000858.1:15835-46871 GCA_006783055.1 Trinorchestia longiramus
GCACGAACAGCGGCGGAGCAGCGCCGTCAACAAATATGGCGGACTGTTTGGATGGATCTTCTTCATCCTCAGCGTGCGTGACGTCATCATACCGCCATTTGTTTTTTGTCAATCGCGACTGTACGGGTCGCCCCCATGTACGACTTGCCCCCACACTACCCTAATAATACAACCGTAACTCGCTCTTTCCTCCTCGACTATTTTAAGAAGCTCGTTTGATTCACACCTCGATACAAGACCTTGAGATAGCGTCACCTTAACGTTTGGGAGTGAAAAAGTTGAAACAATCAAATTAAGACTTCAGTGAGTAACAAAGTTAATTCTGAACAAGAGAAAGCCTGCGTAGTGGATGCTTACAGGGTGGCGCATAAGTAACACCTCTTTTAGAACATTATCAACCAAAAACGATAAAAATTAAAGAGATCTGGAGTTATCCTGTCCATTTTCAGAACAATTTTGATTTTTAATTCCTGTGAGCTATCAGGCTTTTTAATGTAAACTTTTCCCTTCAAATGTCCCAGAGAAAATATGAAGTGGACTTTGATGTGAAGATCAGGGTTGTCACGGTACGTCACCACAGCGCGAAATTATTCGACCTAGAAAAATTTCTATACCGAATGACCATTGGTTTACTCGTTGTATGAGCCGTACTGCAGATTCCGAGCGTCTGAGAATCCCAAAAAAATTCAGGAACATTCACTTTATCACACTAAATTATGAGTATAGTGTGGCTTAAAGGCATCGAGAATTATTATTATTAGTTTTGAAGATGATGTTGGGGATACAGTGACAGATCGCACTGTGGTGACGTAGCGTGGAAACCCTGAACTCCCGATCCAAGTCAACTTGATTTTTTCCTGTCGGGATATTGCAAGGGAAAAGTGTATTCTAAAAAGCCTGATACCTAACAGGAATTGAAACTCAACAATATTCACGAAATTAACAGTTTAACTCCAGAGATGCTGAATAAAGTCATGGGTAGTGTCATTTTTGTTAATAATTTTCTAAAAGGGGGTGTTACTTATGCACCACCCTGTTTAAGGTGGTGAAACTCTCGAATAAGAAACAGAAACTGTTTATTTCATGATTGAAACACCACGATATCATTTTACAAAAGCTAAATCAATTCAAAGTTAGTTGTTACGACAAAGTTTCAAACCGTTACTTCGATAGAACATTGATAGCATCATCAGCTAGCTCGATAAAGCTACATTGTCTCTATCTAAAGGTTCTCTATATAGCAGTATGTAGAATAGAATAGAATGAGGCTATCGGAACGAACCTTCGGGCCATTCTTGGGTCGGATAATTACTTCGATAATTATTCGGTTGTTTACCCAAGTCCCATGCCGTATTTCTAGCCGCGTCAACCATGTCAGCAGCGGGATTCGAACCCGGGTCTTCTCGCTCGCAAGCAGATTCGCTCACCAGTCGACCAAGCTGGTGATACATTCGATATTCGAGCTCTAAGCTGTAGTCTGAGGGTTCCAGTCTCGCAGAGCTCAAAAGTAAGAAATATTAACGCCCGTAGGAAGTGAGAGGAACAAGGGAGAATGAACAGGGAGCTTCTCTTTCTTTTCCTACTAGACTAATCTTTGACGAAAACGCTATTATATAAGAGTATTATACCATGCAAAACTCAGTTAAATAATTTTATTAGTGTCGTAAATATTATTTTTGTTATAAATGCTGTCTATTTCATGACAAATTTTGAGAAGCCTTCAGACAGAATCAGGATGACTGTCTTTCTCCTTAGTGAAGAAGTCGAGAATATTCAAATTAAACGAGAAAGCGAGGTAGTGCGGCCAATATGGCGGTCCATATGGTGGAATGTCCTAAAATATTGGAGACATTTTCATTTCATACTCAGTATTATTTTTTCCACCAAAGCATACTCCCTCTGGTCGGAAACAGTTTGTGCATTCCATTTTTGTCGTTGGCCTGAAACACTTGATGAAGATATAAAAAGGTAAAAAATTTAATTCGTGCATTATACTCTCAACGTTATACATCGTTCTTCAAAAATTGTACTAGGAACAAATATGAAGTAATCATTTCCCAAGTGTGCGCCAACTTTTTTCGACCAGATGAAGTATTATACATGTGGGATCCATTCAACCGTACGTGAAACACATGTGTACTTTAGTGGGTAGTTCCTATACGATCAAGTTGTTATTACATAATACGCCACGCCATTATTCAGTCTCAAAAATGCGCAAATGAAAAAACTTGGAAGTTTTTCAAGAAATAAATCGAAAGAAAAAATTAATTTTGGATGAAGGTAAATTCGATACAACTGCGCGAAATCGTTCCCAAAACTTGGAAATATTTTATAGTTGAATAAATGAACAGCCCGAATCCAACTTATAATATTTCAGTGTGAGTGAGCTTCAGACTGAATAGAAATAAAGTTCATCACCACCAATATGTATATAATTACAATAACAGACTAGCGTCGATCTTTACGTTCTTCAAAAAAATCCATTAGACTCTCTTGAAACTCCCACAGGCCGATCCACATTCCAGACCAGCATCGCAGCAGCTCTGCAACAGTAATTACAGTTATATTTAGTTACGTGTTCTAATGCATAAAAAATGTTTTGTGACCCATGTGTTCAGGTATTCTTTAACAGATGCAATTACATTGTGTTGACTTCGCAAGCTAAAATAAGTTGATTGTCGTAAAGGTAATTCGCTCAATAGGAGCATTTTTATTGTGACTAATATGATTTATACTTTTTGGAGTGTTTACAAACTTGAGCTTCTTTATAGAATGGCTGTTCTCAGCCTAACGCCTACAGAACATCTATCGTAAACCTTTCTGTCGAATTTCCAGCAATATCCATCGATTACGGTAACTTCTACAAAAGCATGCTGAAATTTATGCTAATCCTACGACAAAGTTAGATGGGGGATGCTTCCCCACCCTACGTTTTAAGTTTACATTCCCCAATACCTGCATCCGTTTTACTTCGCTTGTAAACTTTGTTTTGAGAAAATTGATGATGACACAACCTGGCACGGTCAGCTTAACGCAGGTGAGGAGCCAGTGTAAGTTGAAAGTGAATGTTTACAGAAAGACAAGTTCTTCACTCTGCTAATGTGATTTAGATCGCTCCTGTGATCTTGAAAAGAGATCGCGAACGGAAAGCCGAAATGTTTTGAGTGGAGTTTTCAGTTACCTCAAGCCACCGTTGTGCTTGACAATAGGTTGGTCTGAAATGTCAACGAGTTCATCGTTTAAACGCTGGAACATAAATGAAGGACTTGCATATCATTTGTATGGTGACAGAATTTCAACTCCAGACTGGACTACTCGCCACGTAACGCACCGTACAGCCATTACTTCTGCGACGTTACAGTTGCTCAGAATTGCTAATCAGCAAAAGGGAAGGTCATTCGGGTGAATTTGTTGCAAAAGAATTGCAGTCACTACAGTTCAACCTTGCTCTAGTAACACGAGGTGAACTTCAATTTATGTGCAGTAAAACATGCTGAATGCTTGGGGGAATGAAAGATGGACCTAACCTTACCTAGACTATAGGAAATTGTGTATTTAAAATTTGTTCCTGTGAACTTGCTCAAGCTTAGAATTTTAATGGCCAATTACTTATGCACTTACTCACGGACATCTGTATACGCTGTCTCAGACCGGACAGGTCACTGTTGTCTCATTTATCAAAGATTTTTTCAAAACCCCCTCTTCTTTAAAAATATTGTGCATCTAAAACTGTTCATGCACTGAAGTTTACAAGTAAATTTATTTCATGGATCGCAAGAAAAGAAATATCGAGTTTCCCCACACAACCATTGTATCCAGCGTTCATGATAACTGTTAGAGAAACGGCTACACACAAATTATTTATGAAGTTCACAGCCAAGAATTCGTCTGCTAAAGCAGTGACTTGACACACATATTTCCCATTTCCATGGTACTGAATACGGGCTGCACCATAGCTAATCCTCGACGTATATAATAATGCTACACAAAATAGATGTCCAGGAGTCATATTTTGAGTTAAATATGGAGTTAAATATATTACCGCTAACATTTTTTCTTTCATATTATGAATCATTTTAGCCTTTTGAATTCTTCATGTCAAAAAAGCAGCGCACCTCCTTCCAAATCCAAAAAAGTGCACGAAATTTTAAATCCAACCGTTTTTACGCATCCAAATATTCTTGTGTAATCTTTCCTTAGAAACAATTCTTTCGACGAGCAGTTCATGCTGTTTTAAATTCATATTTTCTCTAAGCATCTGCATTTAATTAGTTTTACACCTCTCACAACTTCCTGAGTTTCTAAAATCCATAGAGCAAGCGTAAATCTGACGTTTCTGCATCGCAGATTCACATAAGCATTGAACGTTTCAAATAATCAATTTTAACAAGTCAAAGAAAAATATAGCAACATTTTTCAAGTCGAGCATCATGAGTAAAACAAATAGCAACAATAATAACCGTTTTCATAGTTGGTTCGTTGCAGCGTGTAAACTCACAAAAAATTCTCCCAAAATTTTGAACGCAAAAACTTGTCATACAGAAATGTCTTACACCTGACAATCTAGTCTTGAAAAAACCGTAAGGTAAATTAAATCTAACTTTTCTTCGACGTATATTAACGATTTTGGTTGAATTAAGATATTTTTCATTTCATGCAATTTTCGCTAAGTAAAACGAGGAATGAGTTACTAGATATTTCGGCTTTCTCAATTACAATTACAACATTATTGAATGAGTGATAATTGAACAACCCTCGAAATCACGCCAAAACAAATCAACTCAGCAGACAAACTCCAATGCGTACGCTGTGTGAACATTTTTCCCAGTCTCAAAGCGACGCGGACGACGAACCTCAGTTCTCCAGTAACGAGTGTAAAACAACACAAGTGTGAACCTGATGCCAGAAACTTGTGCATCAAAAAGAAGTTGTCAAAACAAGCTATTGAACACAACGAACATCGTCTCTTGACCACTTTCGCTTCAGTAGCTGTAGGCATGCAGAACAGAGGAGCTCAACGCATAGTGATCGGGAAACAAAAAGGGTAGAAATGAACAACTCAATGGACACACACTATTTATAAAAGCGCATCATTTTGAGAAACACAGATATTCACGCCAGTACAAAATGAAATTGAATCATAAAATAGTATTTTACTTAAATCCTTTTACTCTCGATCGACATTTTTCCGCCTGACCGATGACTATACGATGCTCAATCAATCTCCCTTCAATGCCCACGAAGATAAGAAAACTTTTGCTTAATAATTTTTCACAAGAAAAATTCAACGGATACGTTGTGTATTGGGTATAAAAAATACAATGAATCACTACATGCTGAAATAGACCACTGAAATTAACAGAAAATATGATCGTAATTCTAGGACTCATCTTTAGTTAGTTGGTGAAGCCCATAGGGAATGAAGACGAAGGGAATAAAAAGCGAAAGAATGGACCACGAAAAGGAGAACATTTTTGTTATAAAATAATTTATAAATAACACAGCAACAGATATATATGAAATATTGCGCAATCGGCAACTAATGAAAAATCAATTAAATGAGAATATCATTCCAACTGAAGAATAAAGTAAGTTTTCCGTATTTCTGCCGAGCAAAGCTTAGAAATGCGCAATCAAATCACGTATAATTACCTACAATATAAAAATGAATTCCATGATTCGTAAATGTCTTGCAGTTCCTTGAATGGTAAAACGTTTGCAAACTCACATATTAATGAAAAATAAAATTAGTAAACTAATAGGCAGAGCTACAACAGACGAACTGTCCCGAACAAGTGAGCGCAAGGACAATACAGCACTAAATGAATTTTCATTCTCAAAAGTAGGATGACAGAACGAAATCCATTCACCAGCCTCAGAGGAACAGGTTATGGTTCCAGGAACATGGACAGAACGTTGAGTGGAAGCGGAGCACGTAAGACTAGGAGCCGGAATACTGACATTTAGTTGTACTGTGCAGCGGGAACTGGACACACGTGAGAGACTGGTAGATCCAGAATCATGAACGGGAGAAGTGTTATTTAGAGGGAACGCTGTAACTGCCGATGGATGACTTTGAGCAGAACGCTGGATATTACTATGAGATTCATAATCCAGAGCACTAGATGTCAAATTCTGTTTGGGTACAGCAAAATTGTCCATGGAAGGATGGATAGAACTACAAGTAATTTCTGGATTTTCAAAAGCACACTCGGGAGTGAAATCTGAGATTGTGTGAGTAAAAGCCTCCACTCCTTTACCTTGAGGAAAGCTGACCGTGTTCCCCTTCTCACTTCCTTGTTCTTGAACACTTCTCCAACGATCATGCTCATCGGGAGTAGAAAATTCATTAGTCGATGCAATATACGTAGAAGAATTGACATTCTCATGATTATGATCCTGAATTTCGAGGTCCTGAACAAATGATGACTCTCGTCGACCGTTGACCTTACAACTTTGATTGGAGGATTCAACTATTTCCATAGAAACTAAACACGGATTCTGGATTCGGGTGGGTGACGTCATGGGGATCACGTTTTCACAAGAGATTTCTTGAGTAGCAGCACATTTACAAGTCGACGTGAAACCATTCTTGCATGACATTGACTCTTTTGAACAAGCATCATGCTCTAGTTGACTGTCAGAAGAGGTGTCCGACATATTTGCAGACGCAGCAGAAAAATCAAGGAATGCAGTTTTCTTAGAAGACATTTTGGCTTCAGTAACAGTATCAGAAATGTCACAACAGCTACCCACATCAGAAGAGAACTTGGAAACTTGTACCTGCTGAACAAAATCCGGCCTTTCATCTCGACCGTGATGAGACGCTGAAGTTAAATTTTCTCTATCATCCAAAGCTACGTCAGGAATTGCCTTCATCAAGCGAAGAGGATCAGCCTTCAAGTCAAGTCTTTGACCAGAACCAAACTTATCAACAACAAGCTTATTCAGAAAAATGCCTTTCCTACTAGCAGCTACTTCATTGTCGCACCCATTCTGTAAAGAACGAAGTTCACTGATAATTTCATCATGTCTCTTACGACGCGTAACGTTTGACACCTCACTATCGTGACTTCTCTCATGTAGAACAGCCTCGCTTAACAACTCATCATGTTTTTTTACTTTAAGATTCTTCTTTTCTAACGATTTTACACTACTATAACCATCCTTTTCTTTAGATGACTCTCGAACTCGCTTCGCCTTTACAACATCGCTTGACATAGCACCGCCAACTGGTATCACCTTTGAGGATCCTCTCTCTTTTGTCAAAGAACGTCTGATCGAGTCAATCCAAGCATCACCCACCCCCATATCCTATTCTTTCGCCTCCGCTACGTCAACAGCCTCTGTGTTCTTGGTCCCAGCCTCTGTGTTCTTGTTCGCAGCCTTCGTCTTCTTGGTCCCAGCCTTCGTGTTCTTGGTCGCAGCCTGTATGTTCTTGGTCGCAGCCTCAGTGTTCGTCGCAGCATATGCACGCGTCAATGTCCCCTTGCGGATCAAATCAAAACGGCCTATGTCAACCATCCTGCAGAAGTGAGCGCAAGTTAGGGAAACATTTCACATTTTGAAAAAATAGTAGCAAGCCTGCAATACAATTATGAGGGCTTAGACTCAATACATACTTAATCACATAGCGGTCTCATTTTCTAGAACAAACGACCATTTCAATAGAGCACGAAAGCGTTCGAAGTGTATCGTGAAGACGTGGTATTGTTAGTAAAATTGTGGAGTGAATAAAATCTAATAAGAAGCCAAAGTAAAATTACAGCACGTTATAAGAAAAAAAGGAGAGGTACTTTAAATTGATCCATATTTTCTCAAAAATTCTTATCACTATACAAAAGATTCCATACCATATTTCTAGCACAAAGTTCACTCAACATTGTCTTTAAGTTTCCGCATCGTACAACTCCACACCTCTCCCACAGCACATAAATCTCTTTCACACTTCCCTCACCTGGACAACTCCTTCCACAAACGAGCATTTTCCAGCACTCGTATTTTGGTACACTCCTCCCTCTCCCCCACTAATGTATTACACTAGTCAACACGATATTTTTGGCAAAATGTTTTAAACCAAATTCCAACTAAATTTGGGCTACTCATCAGGATTTCGAGATATATCATTTTTAAATTTTTGATGAAAATTACTCATCAGCCTATAATATCGAAGGTTTCATGACAAAAACAGGCGATGTTTAGTACTACATTTTGTATATTCTTAATCAAGGAATAACAAACATTACAAAGCAAATCAGCAAATCAAATATAGTCACAGAATTAAAATAGAAAAATATGTACATATATATGGTGCACAAATCAATGGCAAAAGACAGTTATCAGAACTTTCTTTTCTTGGCTGATCTCTGAAGTACAGCTTCTGGGTTATCTCTCATCAAGTTCCAGCAATAATCTGCCATCATATACGGGTCCTACCGGCCTTGATACCGTTCTTCCATTGTTTTAATGTCATGAAAACGCTTCCCTTGTTCCTCGCTCACATCCACAAGGTTCTCCGGAAAATTGTCCAAATGACTGTGTAAATAGTCAATCGTGATACTCATTCTACATCCAAGATCTCTCAGGCTCATTAGTAGCTCTTCCACAATCTCCTCATAGTTGTCAGCGTTCTTATTCTATAGAAAATTCTGCACCACATTACAAAATGCATTCCAAGCTCTTTCTTTTATCTCATTCATTGATGTGATAAAATTTGAATCTCCCCTAAGTGTTCTTATTTGAGGTCCATCAAATATTCCAGCCTTTTTCTTCTTTTCACTTAGACCAGGAAAAGTTGAACATATATAGCTGAAGCATTCTCCACTGTGATGAAGAGTTTTGACGAACTGCTTCATCAATCCAAAGTTTATGTTCCAGGGAGGAAAGACAATGTTCATCCTATCCACTAGAGGATCATTGATGACATACTTTTTGCCAGATGCCAAACTCTGTCGCTGAGGCCATTCATTTTTCACCCAATGCTCTGCTGTCGCTCTACTGTCCCAGTAACACAGAAAACGGGGCTATTTCGTGTACTCTCCTTGCTGATCCAAAAGAAAGTTAACCATTTTCAAATCGACACAAATTAACCACCCATAACATGATATTACAACCTGTCTAGAACAATCTTGATGTTGTTATATTCTTCTTCAAGTTTTACACAATGACCTATTGGTACAGAGACATATTTATTTCCATTGTGTAACAGAAAAAATTTCAAATTTCTTGTGAAACAATCAATAAAAAGCCTCCAATCCCTCGATCATATGCTGGAAGTCCCATAAAGAGAAGCAGTTCTTCTATAATATATCAATACAATAGACAAGCTGGCAATCTGAATGGAAGTACTTACGCAGTTCTGCTTCCCTCTCACGATAACATGAAACACGTGTGCCGGGTTTCAACATTCGATTCTTTTGTAGTGTTGAGATCAACAATTCTAGCAATCTCTTTTGATAGATAAAGATCTCTAACGAAATCATTCAGAGTAGACCGAGTCAACAGAATTGGTGTGTCACAATCTTTGTCACATGGCTGAAAAATATCAGTAGTATCTTCTTCATCACTAGAAGAAGGTGAGCACAGAAGTGTCATCAATTTTTGGAAGCTTAGTAAATATTGGTGATGGAGAAAATATAAGATCAGGTTTGAATTAAGCACCCTCAAATTAGTCTAAATCTGTTCTTAAATTCCATGCCAGAATTTTTTTGTATACTAGTGTTATAACATGCCATGGTGTATCACTTTCCAACACTCGTACCTCAGTACTCACTTCCGCTCCCACTCAATCAGTTGGATCACTCCCCCTCCCCCACAGATGTATTATAAAATGCCTGAGTGTATCACTTTACAACATTCGTATTTCGGTACTCACTTCTGCTCCCACTCGATGAGACGGAGTTGGTGGGCTTCCCTGGCAAGGCGGTTTTTTTGTTGGTACTCTTCTCGTTTGGCCTCGCTTAAATCTTTCCACGCTTTCCCCGCGCGACTGCAGAAACCCTACACATCAAAATAAAAAGACGCATGTACACAAAAAATCGCTTACAAATAAAAAATCTCTAATGTAACTCCAGTTACATAAATGCCAATTTTAGAGAAGATACAAAATTTGTACATCAAACAGAGAAATTAAAAGCAAAAAGATGGCCTCGGCCAGAGCTAAATAAAATGTCAGATGCTTCAGTTTAGTGCTGCGTAATGCTGCTTTGTGTAAAGGAATCATCATTCCTGGAATAAATTTCATGAACGACATGGGTTTGTACTCACCGGCTCAGATCTATTAAACTTGTGAGCATTATCTTCCACAAACATAAGATAACCACTGATAGGAACCTTAGGTTTTCCAAGAGAATTTCTAGCTTCTTTAATCAAAATCTTTTCCTTTCTGGACTGTCGTTCCAGTTTCTTAAGAGTTTTCTTCTGCTTCTTGAGGAGCTCTATTTGTTTCAATTGTTCGTCGCCAAGTTTATTCTTGTATTCCTGAAGCCTGCAAAGAAAGAAACAACAATTAAAACGAAGGCCCAGCCTAGAGAAACATCCCATTCTTCATCACGACACGTAAGTACTCCAAAGGCTATAGTGAACGCAAACGTACGACATGAACAATATTCACATTCACACAAAACAAACCACTCAATTGAAGCTTCAATGAATTACTTCAAAACGTATTTGCAATACAAATAATATAACAGAATAAGAAGGAACAATATTGTATAGGGACAACTAAATACAAGTCAACAATTCAGTCGTTATTGAGCTATAGAAGCAATGACGTCTACTGACATCACTGGACTCGTTACTGCAACGTAAGTTACATTTATTAACTCCAGTTTCTGTGCAGTTTAACCCCAGCTTACCCAGTTAGTTTCTTACATCACAGTTCTGGCGTTCCCTATGACTTCTCTGCCATCAATGTGAGCCTCAGAATACCATGACCAAATGATGACAGTATACACTAAACTCCCCTTCTCATTACGATAGTATCCAAGTTACTTTCTTGTCCTCAATGAAGAGTACTAATTATTACCTGTAGTAGATATTTTCAGATTCTAGCCCACTGTGCAGTAAACACCTAATTTGAGTGAAGAAGATTGTCAAAACGAACTCATAGCGGTGATATCCAACATGATAGCATGCTTTTTTATACTTATTACCTCTTTTCCATCATTTTACTGCAGTTCCCAAGTAAATAATTGAGACAAAAAACGCTCAGTAACAGAAGAGATTAAAATTATACAAAGAACCCACAACACAAATAAGTTCTAGCGAAGCCATGCTCTAAGCACATTTCTTTCATGGGTTCAAAGGAAAACAAAGCATAAGTGAAGACAAAAGCACAAATATCAGTTTATTCACTAAACCATTTAGTTCTCATCACTTCCCACCTCATCACTACAACTCAACTCTCTTTAATGTACTGACGATAATTTAAATGCTGTAAATTATTCCATGGAACAAATTGGTGCTACATTCAACAAAATTTTATAGTTAACAAAATAATGTTAATATTTACATGAGAAATGAATAAAAATTACAGTTCAGCTTATAATCAGTGCATGTACTTACTCTTGATCATATTTTGCTTTTGCTTCCTCGTACTGCTTAGAATATTTTTCCTTCTCGGGATCTGATAAACTTCTCCACATTTCACTAATAGCAGCAACTGTAAGGCAATGAAGGTGATTTAGAAAATAAGCCTGGATATTTAACTTGCACAGATAGAAGTACAGGGAAAAAGTTGGCTCCAACAACTCATTGCAAAACCAGTCAACTGAAAGATACCCAAACTTTGTGGAGAAACATTGTGGATAAATTTAACATTTTAGCATAGCAGAATGAATGCAAGAAGTGTGTGGTACCCTGATAATGGCAAGTCTATAGAATAATAGTAATACCAAACGATACATAAACACAGTACCAGAACACAGGCTCTAGGGAAGTATTATGATGTAGAACTAGCTGGGTGAGGCAAGAAGGTACAAAAATCAATGTTATTTTAGATGTTTTGTTCCTCAGCTACTACACTATCAATGAATTACAGTTAAGTTCTGCATAGAGCCTTGCAATTTACTAATTTAACCCATTATCTTGAGTTTTCTGCACATCCAACACTTGAAAAGATACATAAATTTTGCTGTAATTTAGTACTTAATTATGTTTTTGTATCAGTCAAATATTGAACACATTTAATACAGCAGTAATAGTAATACATACATATACATGTATGATACTAAAATTACAAAATGAAGTCCACAATATAGCAATGTTCTAAAATGAATTCAGTAGATAATGAGTTAAATAAGCAAATACAACTAGAATGGTATCACCAAGATTGATATCGAGTGTAAAATATCTGTACTAACAGATATAGCAAGATGAGATGAAAACCTGGTTTGCAGTGACATTAATACCCAGTAGCTGTGATACAATACAACAAAGTGATTACAAAAAACAAGACAAAAATTGAAGGAAACTATGTTGCAAGAAAAAGAGAGGGTGCTTTGTAACATATCACCAGCTTGGTCGACTGGTGAGCGAATATGCTTACGAGTGGGAAGACCCGGGTTCGAATCCCGCTGCCGACATGGTTGACGCGGCTAGAAATACGGCATGGGACTTGGGTAAACAACCGAATAATTATCGAAGTAATTATCCGAGCCAAGAATGGGCCAGAAGGTTCGTTCCTATAGCCTCATTCTATTCTATTCTATTCTTTGTCACATATAGAGAGAAATTCTAGTCATGACCACAAACCATGAAGAAGTCCAGCCATGGAAAGAAATAGATTGTCTAGATATAAACAGAATGAAAAAGGATGTTAAGCTGATTCCAATGTAATTTGAGACATTTTGAGAACAGGGAAAAAGAAGATAATTTATTGGCCTACTAATTTTCTTTAATTATTTCTTTTGTTCCTGTGCAGTTTTTACAGCTTATTTAAAGGTTAGTTTCACATCTAACAAGTTGTAAACATCAAGCAATTTAATCTTCAACTCAAAGTTCAATTATGTTTAAATTGTGATGGTGACTCAAATTACCTGCAATGGGACATGCTTGCAGTGCAGGAAAGCAAATAAAATTAAAATTCTTTAATATATGCTTCACATAATTCATCTTGATATATTTGGGACTTTTCATGTATTATTGAGTGCCACATGACCATAGAAGTACATTGAGGTGGACTGCAGAAACTTCTCTTCAATGGATGTTGGGAATTAGTCCATTGTAACTGAGAAGTCAGTGCTTCTATAGATATCATAACAATGCTTCTCCTTATGTTAATCAAATACAAATAAATAAAAATATTCACAGATAAAACAACCAAGTATTTTTTAAGGCCAATAAATAAACTTACTAAAATACTACAGAACAAGCACTGTCAAACTGATGGGTACTTTATCTATATAATCTTAACAAGTAAATGACAGTAAAACATATTAATGGTCACTATCCAGATATCTGGTATGTTGTATTCTCATGGTCAGTGTCTACTTAAATAATTTGTGCAAGATATTCCCAGCACATGTGTCTATGTTTACATAAATAGAAGCATGACCCTTCTGCATATCTAGTGATCCCTGACATCAACAGATAAATCTCAGCACCCATGAACAAACCTTTATTATGTGTAGAAGTAGAAACCTCCTTCCGAGCATCAAGAGTAAACCTCAAGAACGAGGTTAGGGGTCGCTTAGGTGGACTTGGCAGTCCAAGTTTTTCATAGACTTCATTGCTCTTACTGGGTGTTGTCATCCTTCTGCTTGAACACAAACTGAAGGAAAAGAACCAAAGTTACACAGCAGAGTTAAATAGGATAGAGCAACAACACCAATTCAATTGGTTAATTCTTTGGTTGCAACCAAAGTCCCTTGCCCTCTGAATTTATGATATAAATTCCTTAAGACATATTAACATTTTTACTGCAACTCCCAAACAAAGTACCATGTACCATAAACACTATATAATAAAATGCCAGGTGTCTCCTTAAATAAATAAATTTATATATTTTTTTGTTCATATTTTCTCCAATGTTATTTCTTCTATGTTGAAGTTAAATCCATAGAGTTTCAGGTACACAGATTCATACCAGCTGGAGTTAAATCCAGACTTTCTGATTAGGTCTGAGAATCTGTTCCTTTAAGTTTTTCCTTCAAATGCATGATTTAATAACCTGTTTTCTTTTAATGGGCATACACACTAATATATATATATATATAATATATATCACAGTCAGAGTGTTCAATACTTGATTTTTATTTTACATCAGCCTGATTTAGATTTCTGTATTCTGAAACTCTACAATCAAACATGGAACTAAGGTGCAAGTCAACACAGTATCAGGAAAAAATTATATTGATGGTCCTTACTCAAGAGATTTACAATCATATTGAAAACTCTTACCTTAAAGTCTGGTTCCATCTTGGTAGTGTTATTCTCAAGCTTTGTAATGAAAATATTGATAAAGCCATGGATTTAACTTGTCCAGAAATCTGTAAAAACACCTAAAAAGAATAAACAAAATTAATTTTTAATATCACAAATATTTGAGTCGACATGACAGATTTTTGGCAAAATCACAAACATGCTAAGTTGAAATGACAAATTTTTTAGCAATGTTACAACCATGTCAAGTCAAGAACAAAATTTTTCACAATATTATGAGCAACTAAGTTTGCACATCTACAAACTATATTTAATAACTCAAAATATCTCCAGCAACAAGCTTTTACAAGGAAAAAAGGTTAAACCTAGTACAAGTATTTCCAACACCATTAGTAGGTCTTTACACTTTGACAGGCTTCTAAGTTTAACTATCTGATATATAAATTAAGAAAGCCAGCTAAAAATGGACTAGAAAGCAACTACTTATATACTTTAAGTATTTGAATTCCCAATATTTTAGAGTACTTGAACTCCTACTACACTTTAAGAATAAGGGCAAATGACTGGTTCTATTATTATTTGCCAACTAACAATAAAAAAATCTATCATGATCATCACTGAATTCTTGTCTGGCAGGAAAGGAAATACAACTAAATGCTGAGAATTAGCCCCTTAAATAATATGTGAACCACACTTTGTCTGCCCCACATACTTTGAGGGTATGTGACATGTACAAAATAAGAGATGTTAATTTATATAAAAAAAATTCATTATTTTCTGATGCATTTTCCACTTTTGGTCTCCACTCACACTTACTTTTGATCTTCTCAGATTTATTTATGATTCATAGAAGCCTGCACTACATTTATACATTTAGTCCTTTAATCAATCTAATATTATTGAGAATCTGAAAATTTTCACATATATAAATTCTAGTCTATCAAAAGAAATGCTTATTAAAATTGGTAATTACATGTATTTTCTTACAAGATAGCAATGAATATCAGGCAAGAGCTATGCTGTAACTGTAATTGACAATGCAAATAACTTTTCTTAATACAGTTCTACAACAGCTAATGAACCAATAGTGTTTACATAAGTGTTATACAATGAAAATCTTTAATAGATGTTTATTTGGATTTTGTAACTATTCAAGTAATGGGTGTTTTCTATGCATAACATTATAATTAGCTAAGTGGACCAGTGGAATGTTTCATTTGAATCAGCAATAAAACTGTTAACAATCCCAAAAAGAAAAAATTCATTTCCCATCAAGAATACAGCAAATACACATTAGATTTTCAATTATTAATTCAAATATCCAAAAACTAGTGACAATGCAAATAGCAATTGTTTCAAAAGCATACTATGTTCATGTTAACTTTGTAAGAAACACTTTTGTGTAACTTATCTGTGTTTATTTCATCAGTTACATGCAGTAGAGCACATATGAAGTATCATCTTCATCAAGCACTGATAGAAAATTTTCTGATCTGCAGTACATGTAAACCTTTCTCATGTATTTTGTTAAATCTTATTAACCAGACAAAGAATCACTTACAAATATATTGACAAGTTACAATAACTAGCATATATATATGGACTAAGCAACAACAAGTACATTGATGAAAAAGTAAATTAGTTTAAATAATGTCAATGACAAATTCACAATAATGAAATTGATTTGATTAAGGATTTTTTGCTAAATAAACACATACATGCTGATTCTTTCAATATTTTCGTAGAACATTGTTCAAATAAAAATATGTTAAACTGATATAAATACAGTATGCTACTGATGGTCTTCAATTTCCACTCCATATTATATGAAAATGATGTTGAATATAATTTTAGGACATATAAATCCTACTTTACAATCTGAAATTGATTTTCAATCTTGTAATGTAACATGAACATTACTTAATTTGAAGACGATAGCAGTATTATAACGGAATGCTCAATTGAGGCGCCGACACAGTTACTGCAAGAAGGCACAAAATACTATTCTCAATTTGGGGATATGAGCGTAGCTAAAGCAGTAGATGATTATGTTTACTATGCCATCGCTTTATGGATACACTAGTAAATGCCACTTATGAAACCTATGAGTTTTAAGGTATGTTACCCTGATTGTACAAGAATTACAAAACGCACTTACACCGACGTCGGACGGCAATTCTCAGCAATACCGGCCAGCACAACGCCGATTCCGGCCCTCCAGTCTTTAGTACTGGAGGGAAGTCTACTACTGCACGACGTACGAAGCATGACGAATGACGAATCTACATAACACTACCATGAACATAATTGATTAAAATCAATTTGCATTTAACTAAAAATTTGCACTTCATTAAACTAACGATACATAAGATCGATTGTGTTAGAATTAAAAGTCCTATGGATGATTTGTTATTGGGAAACAATGAAAGTAAAATACGAGTAAGATTGTAAAAAGTAGAAGCAGAAATTGAACAATTACAAAAAATGCATGCTTTGAACAAATAACACTATAGTATGACTGGGAAGACCACTTTAACTTCGTATACCTATATGAATGTACCAAGGATTAAAATATTCTACGATGGAAATTTTGGCAGCCAACTCCTGTTGGCCATCAGATGTAGGGCATTAAGTGTAAATAGGCACACCTCGAGGTGTAATGAGGGGAATAACAGGTTGAGTATGCAGTGTAACAAATGAGTAGAGGAAACAATCAAACATCTGGTCTTAGAACGTAGTAAATATGATTACGAGCGACAGAGCTTTGTGGGCCGCATGAAGAAGAAAACCAATGGAATGCCAAATGTGTTGAAGAGGAATTTCGTTTCTTGTGCCACTTCGTAGGGCTGGATGAAGAACGCAACTTAATTAACCGCTGTGGATGTAATGAAAAATTTCCTATTGCATGCATGGAATAAGAGATATTGATGCTAAAATGTCAGTTTCCAGGATTAGAGAGTGACGAACACCAATCATGATGGGCTCTTTATGACGAGCTGGATCTCCCAGTGATGCCTCATTTGGCTAGCTCTTTTCCATGGATTGACTCAGTGTGGCCCTTGTAAGGATCAAGCCAACTCCTAGATTGATCGACTGGTGAGGGTATCCGCCGGCTATGCGGGAAGGACCAGGTTCGATACCGTAGCCACCATGGTTTGTTTATGCTTGATTATCGGTGGCTAAAACATACCCAGCAGCTACTACACAGGGCGCTTGGTGTGCGCCACACCTCCACCACGCTAATCGACATGCCCCTACAAGCCTCCACTTTAAAATTGCAGCACAGGGTACGGAAATCTCGCTTGAAGCATCACTACAACTCAAAAATTTATCAATAAGCATCATCACTACTCTCAAGATGCTGACAGTGAGAGCTTAAAACCAAAATGTTCATGCAATGTATACTCTTTGTAAATGAATTTCAAATTATTTTGAGGAATTATTTTAAACAACTCTGGCACACATGCAAAAAACTCTAAGATGCCATCCTGTTGTAGGTTTTTACAGGGAATTAAAGGCCGTAACAAAGACCTCAACCAAAGATGGCCATAAAGTCGAAGTCTAAGTATTCAGGTTTGTGAAATGCAAGAAATTTTCGTTAATAATCCTTATCAATGTGTCAGTTATGTTCTAATTTGAACGAAGAATTGACAGTAAGCACAGTCCATAAAAGGGAAAGTCACCTGGCCAGGATGGTTTACCGCGCTGCCAATTCGTTGGAGTACCGAATAAATTCGTTAGCCCTGTAAATCCGCGAATGCGTAGAAATGGAGACCAACCAAGAAATTTAGGGTTAGCGGTGAATTAGAAGTTTAGGAAATTGTTACTTCCTGTGAATTGAAGCACACTGTAAAAAGAGGTATGCTGTAAATTACGACAGTCTCTGAACTGGGAGTATAGTATGAAATCGGTAAAATCGCAAAATTGAGGTGGCCTGTGTAGTTGGATGCAAATTAAGGTGAAATAGAAGTAAAGCTTCTACATTGCATAAGCGACAGACACCTGGGTTTCACTCGTATTTCCAATGCTGACATTTGTATTTATTCGAAAATTTTGTTTTTACGGGATTATATAAGAAATATCATTACTACTACGCATAGTTTAATTTCATAAAGTAAGTTTTCCTCATTTCTGCTGAACAAAGCTTAGAATTGCCCAATCAAATCCAACAACTATCATTAACTATAATATAAAAACGCATTTTGTGATTCGTAGATGTCATGCAGTTCCTTGAATGTAAAACACGCAAAAACTCTCATATAAGTGATGAATGCAATTAGCAAATTAGTACGCTGAGCTACTATGGACGAACTGTCCCGAACAAGTGAATGCAGTGACAATGCAGCACAAAAATGAATTTTCATTCTAAAAAGTAGAATAACAACGAAATCCATTCACCAGCCTCAGAGGAACAAGTTATGGTTCCAGGAACTTGGACAGAACGTTGACTGGAAGCGGAACATGTAAGACTAGGAACCGGAATACTGACATTTAATTGTACTGTGCAGCGGGAACTGGACACACGTGAGAGACTGGTAGATCCAGAATCATGAATGGGAGAAGTGTTATTTAGAGGGATTAGAGGGAACGCTATAACTGCCGATGGATGACTTTGTGAGATTCATAATCCAGAGCACTAGATGTCAAATTCTGTTTGGGTACAGCAAAATTGTCCATAGAAGGATGGACAGAACTACAAGTAATTTCTGGATTTTCAAAAGTACACTCGGGAGTGAAATCTGAGATTGTGTTAGTAAAAGCCTCCACTCCTTTACCTTGAGGAAGGCTGACCGTGTTCCCCTTCTCACTTCCTTGTTCTTGAACACTTCTCAAACGATCATGCTCATCGGGAGTAGAAAATTCATTAGTCGTTTCACAATTTTGATCCTGAATTTCGAGGTCCTGAACAAATGATGACTCTCGTCGACCGTGGCTCTTGCAACTTTGATTGGAGGATTCAACTATTTCCATAGAAACTAAACACGGATTCTGGATTCGGGTGGGTGACGACATGGGGATCACGTTTTCACATGAGCTTTCTTGAGTAGCAGCACATTTACAAGTCGACGTGAAACCATTCTTGCATGACATTGACTCTTTTGAACGAGCATTATGCTCTAGTTGACTGTCAGAAGAGATGTCCGACATATTCGCAGACGCAGCAGAAAAATCAAGAAATGCAGTTTTCTCAGAAGGCATTCTGGCTTCAGTAACAGTGTCAGAAATGTCACAACAGCTACCCATATCAGAAGAGAACTTGGAAACTTGTACCTGCTGAACAAAATCCGGCCTTTCATCTCGACCGTGATGAGACGCTGAAGTTAAATTTTCTCTATCATCCAAAGCTACGTCAGCAATTGCCTTCATCAAGCGTAAAAAGTCAGCTTTCGAGTCAAGAATTTGAACAGAACTAAACTTATCAAGAACAAGCAGATTCAAAAAAACGTATTTTCTTCTAACAGGTACTTCATTGTCGCACCTATTCCGTAAAGAAGGAAGTTCACTGATAATTTCATCATGTTTCTTATTAAAAATAAATAAATGAACTTTATTTCCAATCGAGGGTATAGCACATATACATTGGTTTTTAAATTCTTAATGTTAACATCTTATGAATAGTGATGATGCTTTTCGATGAGATCTTAAGAATAGTAGTGATGCTTAACACGTTGACTCCGAAGTGATACGTATGTGTACCACTTAGGTTAGATTCTGTAATTTTTTCAGATCCTTCTAGTGACTATGCGCACAAAGTGAAGATTTACACCAGTCAGGGAATCGGAGGTAACGTGTTAAAGCGAAGTCCCTGTCTTCTGTGCTGCAACTTGAAGTGGACGCTCGTAGGGGCGTGTAGATGAGCGTGGTGGAGGTGTGCCTTACGTTAAGAGTCCAGCATAGCAGTTGCTGGGGGTTATTCTAGGCGCTTATGGTCAAGCACAAACAAATCTTGGCACCTTCGGGAATGAACCCGGGCCTGTGCCGCATAGCAAGCGGGTACCCTCACCAGTGGGCCACGCAGAGAGTTAGGATGCGTAACGTTTGACATCTCACTATCGTGACTTCTCTCATGTAGAACAGCCTCGCTTAACAACTCAGCATGTTTTTTTACTTCAGGATTCTTCTTTTCTAGCGATTTGATAGTACTAAAACCATCCTCTTCTTCAGATGACTCTCGAACTCGCTTCGCCTTTACAACATCGCTTGACATAGCACCGCCAACTGGTATCACCTTCGAGGATCCTCTCTCTTTTGTCGAAGAACGTCTGATCGAGTCAATCCAAGCATCACCCACCCCCATATCCTATTCTTTCGCCTCCGCTACGTCAACAGCCTCTGTGTTCTTGGTCCCAGCCTTTGTGTTCTTGGTCGCAGCCTTCGTGTTCTTGGTCGCAGCCTTCGTGTTCTTGGTCGCAGCCTTTGTGTTCTTGGTCCCAGCCTTTGTGTTCTTGGTCCCAGCCTTCGTGTTCTTGGTCGCAGCCTCTGTGTTCTTGGTTGCAGCCTTCGTGTTCTTGGTCACAGCCTCTGTGTTCTTGTTCGCAACCTCTGTGTTCTTGGTCTCAACCTCTGTGTTCTCCATCCCAGCCTGTTTTCTTGGTCTCCACCTCTGTGTTCTTGGTCTCAACCTCTGTGTTCTTGTTCACAGCCTCCATGTTCTTGGTCGTAGCCTCTGTGTTCTTGGTCGTAGCCTCTGTATTCTTGCTCTTAGCCAGTAGTGTCAATGTCCTCTTGCGAACCAAATCAAAACGGCCTATGTCAACCATCCTGTAGTAGTGAGTGCAAGTTAGGAAACATTTCGCACATTTTGAAAAAATAGTAGCAAGCCTGCAATACAATTATGAGGGCTTAGACTCAACAAACGACCATTTCAATAGAGCACGAAGGAGCTTGAAGTGTATCGTGAAGATCTGACAATGTTAGTGACATGGTGGAGTGAATAAAATCTAATAGGAAGTCAAAGTAAAATTGTGGCTCATTATAAGAAAAAAGAAGAGGTACTTTAAATTGACACATATTTTCCGAACAAAAATTCTTATCAATATACAAAAGATTCAATAACGACAATATTTCGGGCACAAAGCTCACTCTCAAGATTGCTTTAAAGTTTCCGCATCGTACAACAACTCCACACCTCTCCCAAAGGACATAAATCTCTCTCACACTTCCCTCACCTGGACAACTCTTCCAACAAATGAGCACTTTCCAGCACTCGTATTTTGGTATACTCACTTCTGCTCCCACTCAATCAGCTACACCATCCCCCCCACTGATGTATTATAAAATGCCTAAGTGTATCACTTTACAACATTCGTATTTCGGTACTCACTTCTGCTCCCACTCGATCAGTTGGACCACTCCCCCTCCCCCACTGACGTATTATAAAATGCCTGAGTGTATCACTTTCCAACATTCGTATTCCGGTACTCACTTCAGCTCCCACTCGATGAGACGGAGTTGGTGGGCTTCCCTGGCAAGATGGTATTTCTGTTTATACTCTTCTCGTTTGGCCTCGCTCAAATTTTTCCACGCTTTCCCTGCGCGACTGAAGAAATCCTACACCACATCACAACAAGAAGACGTAAGTACACAAAAAATCGCTAACAAATAAAAAACTCAGCTAAGTAACTGTAGTTACATAAATGGTATACATGTATAGAGAAGAAACAAAATTTGTACATCAAACACAGAAATTAAAATAAAAAGATGGTCACGGCCAGTACTAAATAAAATATTTCAGATGCTTCAGTTTAGTGCTGCGTAGTGCTGCTTTGTGTAAAGGAATAATCATTCCTGGAATAAATTTCATGAACGACATGAGTTGGTACTCACCGGATCAGATCTATTAAACTTGTGAGCATTATCTTCCACAAACATAAGATAACCACTGATAGGAAACTTTGGTTTTTCAAAAGATTTTCTAGCTTCCTTATTCGAACTAATTTTCTTTTTGGATTTTTGTTCCAGTTTCTCCAGAGTTCTCCTCTGCTGCTTGAGGAACTTGACTAGTTTCAATTGCTCGTCGCCAAGTTTATTCTTGTATTCCTGAAGCCTGCAAAGAAAGAAACAACAATTAAAACGATTGCTCAGCCTAGAGAAACATCCCATTCTTCATCACGACACGTAAGTACTCCAAAGGCTATAGTGAACGCAAACGTACGACATGAAATTACGTTACCCTTGACTTGAACTTTAGAGCTAGCTTTGGCTGGGGCCTCTGTTACGGCCTTTAATTCCCTTTAAAGCACACATGTATAACAGGGCGGCAGTGTCCAAGACAAGTCAAATCAACCAACACAATCCAGTTTTCCTTTCTCAGATTTGTCAACAAGGCAACCCGTTTTCCTACATTTCATCCACGCAGATTTATGCATGTAGTTCTTTGAAGGTGTCTCAGCTAATGTGTTAAATGGTGGCCAAGATCTCACACTAAAACTATAAACAAATAGCCCACAATCAAACATCAGAAAAATATCGTCTAATGTTCGCAATACACAATTCCATTTCAGCTACCTACTCCAAAAAAGTTTTAAAACATATTTACGATAGCCACAAGGAACGTTCACAATATTCACATTCACACAAAACAAACCACTCTATTTAACACGTTGACTCCGATTGCCTGATTGGTGTAAAACTTCACTTTGTACGCATAGTCACTAGAAGGATCTGAAAAATTACAGAACCTAACCTGAGTGGTACACATACGTACCACTTCGGAGTCAACGTGTTAAGACACTGACCGCAACTCTCAAATTAGTTTCTATGTATAACAAAGGTCCCGTGTACCATACATGGTGTAGGATGCGGTTAAAGTGTTAAGCTTCATTGAATTATTCAAAACGTATTTGCAATACAAATAATATAACAGAATAAGAAGGAACAATATTGTACATGGACAAGTCAATACAAGTCAACAATTCAGTCGTTATTGAGCTATAGAAGCAATGGCGTCTACTGACATCACTGGACTCGTTACTGCAACGTAACGAGTTACATTTTGTTACATTTTTTAACTCCAGTTTCTGTGCACTTTAACCCCAGCTTATCCAGTTAGTTTCTTACATCACAGTTCTGGCGTTCCCTATGACTTCTTTGCCATCAATGTGAGCCTCAGAATACCATGGTTTAGTGACCAAATGATGACACAGTATACTCTAAACTCCCCTTCTCATTACGATAGTATCCAAGTTACTTTCTTGTCCTCAATGAAGAGTACTAATTATTACCTGTAGTAGATATTTTCAGATTCTAGCCCACTGTGCAGTAAACACCTAATTTGAGTGAAGAAAATTGTCAAAACGAACTCATAGTGGTGATATTCACCAAGATAGGATGCTTTTTTACACCTATTTCCATCATTTTCCTGTAGTTCTCAAGTAAATAATTGAGACAAAATATGCTCAGTAATAGAACAGATAAAAATTATACAAAGAACCCACAACACAAATAAGTTCTAGCAAAGCCATGCTCTAAGCACATTTCTTTCACGAGTTCAAAGGAAAACAAAGCGTAAGTGAAAACAAAAGCACAAATATCAGTTTATTCACTAAACCATTTAGTTCTCATCACTCCCCACCTCATCACTACAACTCAACTCTCTTTAATGTACTGATGACAATTTAAATGCTGTAAAATATTACATGGAGCAAATTGGTTTTACATTCAACACAATTTTAGAGTAAACAAAATGTCACGAATTAGATTATGAAAAATGAACAAAAATTACAGTTTAACTTATAATCAGTACATGTACTTACTCTTGATAATATTTTGCTTTTGCTTCCTCGTACCGCCTAAAATATTTTTCCTTCTCGGGATTTGATAAACTTCTCCATATTTTAGCAATAACAGCTGCACGTTCTGAAAGCAAACAAATTCATGAAATTGGAAAGTGAACTCACAGATCCTCATCACTAAAGAGTAAGTAACAAACCTGACCTCAAGCATGAGCACCACGTACATCGATACTTCCCTGCTTACTATTATACCATTATTCATGTGGGCTACTTCATGGTTAAATTATCAGAAAGGTAATCCTATCTAAGGCTATGAAGAAGGTGATGGAGAGAATAAGCCTGGATATTCAACTTACACAGATAGAAGTACAGGGAAAATGTCAAACCGATGGGCACTTTATCTATATAATTTTAACAAGTAAATTGGATTCAACTGAAGGTATGTAGCTCCCTGGTATGTATGACAGTAAAAAATAATAATGATCACTATCCAGATATCTAGCCCTGGTGTGTTGTATTTTCATGGTCAGTGTCTACTCAAGTAGCTTATGCAAGATATTTCCCAAGCATCTGTGTCTTTGTTTCTGCATATCTACAGTGGTCCCTGACATGAACAGATGAATGCTCAGCTCCCATGAACAAACCTGTAGTATATCTGCCAGTAGGAACATCAGTAACACTAGCAGTAAACTGCAGGTATGGGGTGATGGGTCGCTTAGGAGGTCTTGGCAACCCAAGTTCTTCATAGACTTCATTGCTTTTACTGGGTGTTGTCATCCTTCTGCATGAACACAAACTGAAGGAAAAGAACCAAAGTTATACAGCAGAGTTAAACAGGACAGAGCAACAACACCAATTCAATTCGTCAATTCTTTGATTGCAACCAAAGATCCTTGCCATCTAAATTTATAATAATTCCTTAAAGCATATTAACATTTTGACTGCAACTCCCAAATTAGAGTGTGTTTATATAACAAGGTCCCGTGTACCATATATGTATGTATAATACATATCACAGTCAGAGTGTTCAATACTTGATTTTTATTTTACATCAGCCTGATTTAGATTTTTGTATTCTGAAACTCTACAATCAAACATGGAATTATGTTGCAAGTCAACACAGTATCAAGAAAACATTATATTGATGGTCCTTACTCAATAGATTTTAAAATCATATTGAAAACTCTTACCTTAAAGTCTGGTTCCATCTTGGTAGAGTTATTCTCAAGCTTTGTAATGAAAATATTGACAAAGCCATGGATTTAAATTGTCCAGAAATCTGTAATAACACCTAGAAATGATAAACAAAATTAATTTTTAATAATATCACAAATATTTGAGTCAACATGACAGATTTTTGGCAAAATCACAACCATGCTAAGTCAACATGACAAGTTTTTAGCAATATTACAACCATGTTACATCAAGAAGAAAAATTTTCACAATATCATGAGCAACATCTACAAACTACATTTAATATCTCAAAAAATCATGATATCTCAAGCAACAAGCTTTTACATGGGAAAAAGGTTAAATCAGACAAATTTTAAGCAATGTTACAACTATGTTAAGTCAAGAAGATTTTTCACAATATTATGAGCAATTAAGTTTGCACATCTACAAACTATATTTAATAACTCAAGATATCTCAAGCAACAAGCTTTTACAAGGAAAAAAGATTAAATCTAGTACAAGTATTTCCAACACCATTAGTAGGTCTTTACACTTTGACAGGCTTGTAAGTTTAACTATCTGATATATAAACTAGGAAAGCCAGCTAAAAATGGACTAGAAAGCAACTACTTATATACTTCAAGTATTTGAATTCCCAATAATTTAGAGTACTTGAACTCCTACTACACTTTAAGAATAAGGGCAAATGACTGGTTCTATTATTATTTGCCAACTAACAATAAAAAAGTGTAACATGATTATCACTGAATTCTTGTCTGGCAGGAAAGGAAATACAATTAAATGCTGAGAATTAGCCCCTTAAATAATATTTGAACCACACTTTCTCTGCCCCCACATACTTTGAGGGTATGTGACATGTACAAAATAAGAGATGTAGATTAATATTAAATTCTTTCTTTATTTTCTGATGCATTGTTTAATTCTGATCTCTACTCACACTTTTGATCTTCTCACATTTATTTATGATTTATTGAAGCATGCTCTACATGTATACATTTAGTCCTTCGATCAATTCCTGATTATTGAGAATCTGAAAATTTTCATGCATATAAATTCTAGGCTATAAAAAGAAATGCTTGACAAAATGAGTAACTACATGTATTTTCTTACCTGATAGCAATGAATATCAGGTTAGATCTATACTGCAACTGTAATTAAGTCACAGCTAATACCATATAAGGAAACTTATATTCAATTACAGCCAACATGACAACACCAATATACACAGAAAAAACAGTAGTCTTCAAAATGTTATACAGTTGGCATCAGACTCAAAATGAATGACACTCTTTAATAGAGACTTTTATTTGGATTTTGTAACTATTCAAGCTATGGGTGTTTTCTATGCATAACATCACAATAAGCTTAGTGGACCAGAGGAGTGCTACATTTTAATCAGCTACCAATAAAACTGTTAACATACCCAAAAAAAAGTTTCATTCCCAATCAAGAATATAGCAAATACACATTAGATTTTCAATTATTAATTCCAACATTCTAAAACTAGTGCCAATGCAAACAGCAATTGTTTCAAAAGCATACTATGTTCATGTTAACTTCGTAAGGAACACTTTTGTGTAACTTATGTGTTTATTTCATCAGCCACATGCAGTAGAGCACATATGAAGTATCATCTTCATCAAGCACTGATAGAAAATTTCCTGATCTGCAGTACATGTAAACCTTTCTCATGTATTTTGTTAAATCTTATTAACCAGACAAAGAATTGCTAAAAATATATTAACTAAGCTACAATAACTAGCAAATATATGGATTAAGCAATCATTCATAGGTCTACCAATTCTAACATGAACAATCTTCTGCATCTTTAGTTTTCTTGCATGCCCTCAGCAAATTTTCTCCCATAGACTTTCACTGATTCCATTCAAAAATTTGTTCAACTCACCTTTTCTTCCCCATTCACTCAATTCTCATCTTATAAGTCAACACAGCCTTTACCATACATTCAGAAAACACACTACAACCTAGATCCCCCTAATAGTTTCTACAACCAGTCATTTGAAATGCCAAATGCCAAACACTCTACCCTGTTTCGCAGCACCTCCAGCTTTTCAAGGTATCCCTTATGCCATACCATAACATTCATGCCAAACATTACACTAGGAACTGTGACACAGCTTCAAATTCCTCTAACACATTCATGCTTATTTGCTCTATATTTGGCTACACTGCTTAGTCTTCCCCACCAGTACATAGCTTTTGCCACTTTCTCACCTTAATTCTGCCTATATTAACTTCTCCAATATTTCACTCTGTATCTCTGTCAGTCATCACCATTTATAACCATAACTTTACTTTTATCTCCCCCAAATTTCACCTTTAAATCTCTACTGCATCCATCCACAATCTCAAGCATCCTCTGCAGTTTCTACTCTGATTCACTAACCACAACAATGTTATCAGCATACAGCAAACAACTCATTTTGTCCTCTCCAACTTCTAGTCCAAAACCACTCGTTCTCAGACGGATAGCTAATACTTGTGTACAAGCAAAACAGTAAGGGAGATAGAGTACAATCTGTCCCGTCACTAAATCTTCTAGCCGGTAGATTGCACATGTATTCTCATGGAAATTTTTCATAATATTCACTATCGTCTCACTAAAACAACAAGCCTTCTCAACATCCAATAATGCAAGATACACCTTTTTATTTTTCCTCTCTGTCAATTGTTTCACTTGGTACAAAGAAATTATCTTACCACGTCTATCTCCTAAACCATTCTGTTCTTCCCCGATTACCCTTTGTACTTCCACCACATGTTTCATCCTTTCATTAAGGATTCCATAAAAATCTTACCAGAGCAATAGGTCTATAATTTTCTGTTATTTCATACTCTAATGTCCACCCTTATGCAATAAAACTACATTACATATATTCCACTCATCTGGTACTTTATAGCAATACGGTCCGGCACAACGTACAAAGTATGACGAATCTACATAACAGCACCACTTCCATCAACATAATTGATTAGAAGAAATTTGCATTTAATTATCATTTAATTTGTGAATTGGATGTTTTTAATCCATTTTATTTCCAAAATTCGAATGAGAAGTGAAATATTTACGATTGTTACTGGCATGATAAGCACCAACTTACTTCATGTGGTTGACGTGGTTAGTTCATATGGTTCATAGAAAACTACTGCTGGACGGATGACCTCATGGATGTGTTTTGCCTTCTGTCATGCATCACCATTCTCATCACCTTCCCCATGGACTGCCTTAGCACCAAGGGAGGTGCTGGAGACGTCCTTCTTCAGGTAAAAAGTCATAATATTTGTTGTTATGGTATAATTCAAGTATTTGGAACTTGAGCACATTTTCAATTTTAACCCTTTAGCGACCAATTTCTTTTTCTAGTTTCTACGTTTAAGCTCACAAAGACCGTCTATACACTGATGCAATAAAGCACGCTAAGAGCCAGGCTGCCAAAAGAACGACGCGGTAACATGCCGCCGCGTTTAAACCTAGTAGCAACCTAATAAAGACCGTAAAAGAGGACCGTATGGTCCTTTTTATCGTTAAAGGGTTAAAACGAGTTTGTTCACGCCACTGAGCGTTTTCCTTTTATCTTTAGCATTGAAACAAAATGAGAGTCACAGAAATCTATGTCGTTTGGACAAATGAAAATAAATTCAAAAAGACCAGAAACAACCAGTTCCCGTGGATCACAAAAAAATTATTTAGAATAAGCTACAAAAAATTGAATGATTATGGTTAAGACTATTGCGTCAAGACTAGGCGACGACAGTAAAATAATTCATCTTTCTCTAAGAACTACTATGATCTCGAAAAATTACCTTTTTAATTATAACGAAACACCCAGCATGCCAAAAGAAATGACTCTCCATCTCAACCATGTACCCTTCTTAACAACTAAACACCTAGCATGCTAGAAGGAGTCCATCTCAATCAGGCATGCTGTTGAGGAGCCCCCCATTAAGAGAGTTGGGTTCACTCTAGCCATCATTATCACGGCCCTGCTGTTGTCCTTCTCCACCGACTGCTTGGTCATCGTACTCCAAGTCATCGTGAGTAGTGGACAACACAAACCTGTGGGACAGCTGCTGGTTATTATGCAGTAGTTTAGAATTAAAAGCTCAACTGCAATACAAATATTCCCATAGAGTTATAGTGTACGGCATTAGTTCTCATAGATTAACTACGTTACATATGACACCATTTCGTGAACTTATTTACACTCACGAGTCCAGCCTAGAATGCTATTTCTTCAGATTTTGGTCAGTCATACATACTTTCTTTCCAGGGCGTTTTTGTGACGTGTCCCTCGCCGTTTATCCATCCCAGCCTATGTTCCTTGAGAACCAGTTCCGCTCCTTTCTTCTCCAAAGAAACCAGTTCGGCCTGGCTCATCATATCGTTTGGAGTATTTTCATCGGCCAGTGGACTAGTGACCATCATTGTAAACGCTGCTACACTCTCCTAGTGTTCACACGGCAAGGAAATGTCGTAGTTTTATTACGGTCAGTGGGACGAAGATACCCTACCCCATCAACAGCCTTAACTTGTCCTCGAGTTCATGGATTAAATTATGATAGAGTTTCATTCTGAGAATGCGAGAACGCCACTAGAACACAGGCAACGCAGCTTACAGAGGTAAGAAATTGAAAAGTACGTAGCAAGACGGAACATCGAACACGCTGCAACAGAAGTAGTAAGAAAGAACATCGAACGTGTTGAAACGGAAGAAGTAAAAAGGAACGAATTAAAAAATCATCGAAAGTCGAGGGAGAAAAGCACTTACAGAAGAACACGAGCAAAATAAATGAGCTGTGAACTTTTTTCCAGAATTCCATCATCCGAGCATCCAGTGACACCTTCAATTTTCTGCTCGTTTATGAAACACTGAACATGAACATGAATGAGAAAAACCAGCAAGTCCATACACTCCAATGTATTCACATAAAAAACATTCACTATAAATTTCATAGGTTCAATTAACAGGTGAATGTCAGTCAAAAAGTCCACTCAGATCAGCACTACTCGCAAGCATCATGAGTATGGATAAGAGGGTCATGGTTATAAGCGAACACTTCGCTATTGAAACCTCAATATTTAACGGCACTCCTAAACGTTAATGAGCAGGCACCAGTATTTACAAGGGTCAGTTGTTCAGTAATTACAGTGGCCAGTTGTCCAGTAATTACAGTGGCCAGTTGTCCAGTAATTACAGTGGCCAGTTGTCCAGTAAGTATAGTGGTCAGTTGTCCAGTAATTACAGTGACCAGTTGTCCAGTAATTACAGTGGCTAGTTGTCCAGTAATTACAGTGGCCAGTTGTCCAGTAATTACAGTGGCCAGTTGTCTAGTAATTACAGAGGCCAGTTGTCTAGTAATTACAGAGGCCAGTTGTCCAGTAACTAGTGTAGGAAAGCAGCGGACATTTCAAAAGACAAAGAACAACAAAATGCATCGTTCACTTATCTATAGGGTGCGGCAAAATGATGGACACATTTGTAGGTCTGAAAAACACGAAGTAGACTAAAAAATAGAAAATATTTTTACAAAATGAAAAAATGAAACAAAATGGCATTACATGTACGTTGCGAAAATAAAAACTAATTTTTCGTTGTTTGATCTACATATTTCGCTTAATGAAATCTGCCAATGTATCGCATCATTTAGTCATATCCCGTACACAGTTGACAGTCCGAGCTGTGGTTCCAGCATGTGTCAAAAGG